>JAZKJV010000830.1:0-297665 GCA_037367405.1 Ottelia alismoides
TAAATTGAATTGCATTTTCTTACTCTTTTTGATAAAAATAGCCCCTATTCGATTTTTGTTTTGCAAAAATATTGGTGAATGCTAGGAATGATGTATTTAATTATCATAATTTTTAATTTGGATTTTAAGGCATTTAGTTATTTATTAAAAATTGAACATTGCCTTTATTTTCCTATTTAGATATGAAAATCAAAAAATATAAAATACCTTAAAAAATAATAAAAATTATATGTTGTCTATTATGTCCTATTAACTCCAGACCAACAATCACATAAAAATTAAAATGTATGAAAAGAAAATCATAAAATGTAAATAAATACCCAAAACATATTAAAATAAAAAAACATATTTTAAAAACCCCAAAAAATGAATTTTCATCTATTTTTTTCTTTATTATGTATAGTAGATATTAAAAATGATTTTGGATATTTTGGGACTTATTTAAAATTTTAAATCCAAAAATCATTCGGCTATATTATTTGTTCCCTGTTTTACCTTCTTCAATAATTTAAAAACCCATAAAAATGCTAGAAAAATCACAAAAACATTAGCAAAATATAAAATACGAAAAATCTATGTTTTTTCAATTTTTTTTAAAGTTATTTATATCTATATTTACGTTATGTATACACATATACTACATACCCTATATTATTGTATACTCTATTATATAAATAATTATTTTATTTTAAAAATTAAAAAGAAACTAAAATTTTGTAAAATAAAAACCCTAAAAATTAACAAAAATAAAAAAATCATAATGTATATTTTATTTTTCTCTTTACCAATATATACATATATATCTCTATAATTATCTATATATATTATTATTTATATTCATAGATATAATATATATAATTAAAATACAAAAAATATATAAATATAAGAAATGAGAAACAAAAAGCCCACATAAAAATAGAAACAAAAGGAAATGTGTACATAATATACATTGATTAGTTATAATCACAGGCTCCTTGGTTTGCTCTCTGTCCTTCGACCTCTACACATGCTTGCTTGCTATACATTTCGGTTGTAGAGTATAATAAATTTAACTCCACAGTTTTGCTATTCATTAATTAATTGATATTGTGGGTTAATTGTTGATTAATTAGGGTTTCTTTCTTGGTCGACTCGACAACGATGTTCCCGCCTTGTGTGGAACTTCTGACCAGTGAAAATCCTAGTTATAACTAGGTTATAATAAATCAACTCATATGCAAACCCTTGTGACTATGAATGTTTATTGTATGCTCTCCTCAACTGAAGCAGTAAAAGTCAGTCTTCCTCCAATATAGTGAACCTAATTCCCCAATCCAATAACTCTTTCATCGAGAAGCAGGGTATTCCCTTCTAAGTTCAAGTACAACCAGCTCAAGAACATGAGGTTTAGAAAAGAATGGATGGTAGCCAGTGCAGCTACGTATCCTTGGATGCACGACCAGTGTAGCTAAGTGATCCAACTATAGGCTCATGAATATCTGACTTTGAAGCTCAAGCTTGCTTAATTGACTATACAAATGTACATGCTCCAGAATGCATTTTATTTTCAATCAGACATGTCCACTTTCTTGGA
Organism: Ottelia alismoides; assembly: GCA_037367405.1. Taxonomy (NCBI): domain Eukaryota; kingdom Viridiplantae; phylum Streptophyta; class Magnoliopsida; order Alismatales; family Hydrocharitaceae; genus Ottelia; species Ottelia alismoides. The sequence continues at coordinate 1,574 of JAZKJV010000830.1, forward strand.
GTTTGTTATTTTTGCACATTTTTTAATATATGCAAGGTGCATCATGTACATAAGGAGTTTTTCCTCTTGAGCCAGTAGACTATCCCTCTTTTGAAGCTTTAATTTAGCCCACATGATACTGTCTTTAGACCTTGCTGCTACTAGACTGGGTTGGGGTATAATGGCCACAAATGTGTGACTACCGTTGTTTTCCTTGGCTTGTGTCTCATGTCGGCAATCCAACCCCCTACCACTTCAACTAAGGCAAGCAAAGTGTAAGTGTTGGTGTGCAAGATAGGTCATTATCGACAAGAATCATGTGTGTGCTCCAAAGTACTCTACTTAGGCAGTCAAGATGACACTAAACTAAGGTCCTGTGGTTCCCAATGAATTAAGTCTATAGACCTGAAGAATCTCATGTCCATTTCCTATAAGTTTCCTCTGAAATTAATTGGATTAAGGTCCAACTAAGCTCCATTCTTTGATTTTTTTTCTAGACTAGTTTAAGTGTCAATATGATTCTAAAAAAATGCATACGCAAATGCAAGAAATATATTTAGAATATTTTTTTGAAACAAAATAAAAGAACAATATTTTTTGAAAAAGTTTCCCAAAGAGATTTGTAGTTTTTACGAGTCTAACAAATGTTGTTCCTTTTTTTTCCTTTTTATATTTTTGTTTAAGAAAGAAAAAAAGGTTAGTAAATTGAATATATACAAGTATACACAAGTATTATAAAAATTTATACAAGATTTTACAAGAGGATTTTATGTACAAGTTTTATATCATGTTTTTATAAAGAATTTTATATACAACAAAGAATTTTATTTATAGGACAAGAAATGATTAGTGATTTTATACCCACATGGATTTTACGAATATATACATATATACATATACATTCATACATCCCATATTTATATCCCATTTGACAAAATAATTTTACAAAAATTTTAGAAATCTTTTCGAAACATTTTGCAAAGATTTTTCAAACATCTTTCAAAACATTTCTTAATGGTTTTTTGAAAAGTGTTACAAAAGTTTTTGCAAACTATTTTAAAACAATTTAACAAATCATTTACAAATAATTTTACAAACATGTTTTGCAGAAGTTTTGCTCTCAAAAAATTTCACAAACATTTTGTACAGTATACTTAGTTACAGACCGTGTTTTTGGCTCTAATCCTCAGCGGGTCCTGCCTCGCAAATGGGAGGGATTTTGTTCCCCGCCTAAGGTACCTGAAAACAATGTGGGATTTATAAACCCATGGAAATGAATTCGTTTACAAATTTTAATTAAGGTCGAAGTTTATTTAGCAGTCCCCTTGTTTTAGATTTTTGGGTTTTCACTTTTTTTGGTTATTTTTCATACAAGCGCCTAACGATTTTGTAGATTTTTATTAAAGTCATAGGTGCTCAAAATTAGAGGGAGATAGAGAAAAAGAGGTGCAAGTTGATTCGATGATGGAAATTTCATCATTGAACCTAATGATGCATGGCAGAGTTAGAGGACATACAGTGCTTCCTGTCTCTCTCCATGCGGTACACAAAATGGAATTTTTAAACCTATCTACATGGTGGTGTGCATTCAATAAAGTTTCCCTAAACAGTAGCTTCTATTATTCGTTAAGAACCATGTGTTAATTAATCTACATATGAGACCAAAAGTTCGGTCTTCGATGCCACTCGATGCCCGCCACAACAGGTACTGCCTCTCCAACTAGTCACACAAGTGAGGGACTTTTCTCCACATTGCTTGGCTACATCGCCCTCCTAAGAGGTCCTCCTCACGTAGTAGACCCTCGTAACAAACACAACAAAATAGATGCATTAGCATAATGAATCAAATAGTGTATAAAAATATGAAATGAGGTATATATAAGCAAGAGATTGAAATAAATGAATCATTAAATACATAAAAGGAAACAAATAAATGAATCAATAAATAAATGAAAAATAAGTACAAAATAGGCTACACTATGTTGCTCCCTGACAACGACACCATTTTGTGAGGACAACTTCTACACCGGTCTTATCAGTTCACAAGGTTGACCGACCGTCGTCGAAGCGACCAAGTATGAAAGGTTCAATTAAAAAGTACCCACACCATATGATATATAACGAATAATAGTATGAAGCACAACTTATTATACTCTACAATCCTAAAGTGAATAACAAGTAAGCGTGTAGAGGTCGGACCACTTAGAGCAAGCTAGGCAGCTATACTATTGCTAATCCAAATTTTAACTACACATGCATTTTGTTTCTTTTTTATGTGGGGTTTTCGATTTTGTGTTTTTATGAAATTTTAATTTTTACACTTTATAATTTTTTATTTGATAATTTTTAGTTTCTTTTTTTTATATTTTCTCAATTTTATATGTTTCTAAATTATATAATATTAGAGTATACAAGGCTATATATATAATTTAGGCTAAAATAATAAATAGATTTAAAATAAATAAAAGTGTAAAATTAAATTATTTTTTAGTTTTAAATATTTTTTTACTATTTTTGTGATTTTATAGTGAACTTTGTTATTTTTATCTATTTTAAAAATAAAAATATCCGATATCATGGATTAAATAAATAGGGCAAATTAATTTGGAAATTAAAAATAACAAATAATGTCCAAAATTTTCCTAATCAATTTTATCTAATAATAAATAATATAAACAAAATTTAGAAACAAAAACGAATATTTTAAGGTTCTTGGGAATTTCAACTTTTTACTGAGTTTTAGAGCTTTTATTTTTTATGGTTTTCCCTATTTTTAGGGATTTTTGTCCTGAAGTTATAAAAATATTAATAAAAAACATACATATAGGGAAAAAGGAGCCTACCTCAACGGGTACAGGTAACTCCCTACACCCGACCTAATTTTTCATTATTTTTTGATTTTTTTGAAATGAAAGCTTGGGGAATTTAGAATCACCATGTATCACCATGTTGTCATTCCAAATTGCACTTAATTCGAGACTTATATCATCTCCATCAAGACTACAAAATTTTAGCGGTTTCAGAATTGCTGAAATCCACCATGTCTAGATGAACATGTTAGGAATGTTTGTTTTGCATGAAACATGAACACATATTCCCCTTAACATATGAAGTAAATCCCCCAACTTTTATTTCAAAAAAAATAAATAAAATAGTTGAAAAGTGGGGTGGGTGCATGGAGTTTCCTACACCCCAGGGTGCAGGCTCCCTGCCCCCTATATTTGGGAATTTTAAAAATGTGTTTATATTTTTTTGTTTTTTTAAAGATAGAAAGGGACAAAACATGCTCATTTGATTTTCAATAAATAGTTTAAAATGCCTAAAATGCCAAAAAAGTAAAATACAGTGTTAAACTACAAATTAGCATGCATTTAACCCTATTTTTGCATGACTTTTGGAGAACAATTACTATTTTTCATATATGAAATTCAAGCACAAAAATACATGTACTATTGAGGGCTTATTTGCAAATAAAAATAAATTTAGGGGCACATGTGCAAATTTCCTAGAAATATACACTTAATATTTAAAATTAATGGACTATTTTACTATCACAAAATCACCATGGTATACATGCAATTTGCCCAGCTCACGTGGAACGAAACGTGAGCTGAGATCGACTAGACCTATGTGCAATATACAATAAGTTCATGGATCTCTATGGAAACTGTAACAACATTTATTTAAACTACAAAAATTAATTACAGGACTAATAAAAATATATAAAGCTGGAGCGATTAGTATGTAATTTACCACTTATGCACATGAGGGGGACGATGGAGATAAGACTACTTAAGCTCAATCCGAAGGCTTTGGTTCACTTCATTTCACCCAATGATCAAACTATCAAGAGTATAAGCTAGGGCAACATCCTCGATCGGACGTTGCTGTTGTTCGAGAAGAACAGGGAAGAACATGTCTTCCCCCATCATTTGATCACCATTTTCTCCTTCCTCTTCGGGACTCCAGTGTTCTTCTTTGGCTCGACATGACTAGGAGTCTAGTCTGCAGCGGACTAAGGTGCTCGAGAAAATCCAGGACCCTTAGATGGGTACTAACATGTCGTGGAAGCACGTACACCTGGAGCTAGGAAACAAGCTCGAAAGAGACCAAAATCGGGTCCTTTTAAGTTGGTTTGAAGATGAAATGCATCGAAATGAGATGGAGCGGAGAGGTTCCGGCAAGAGGTGGCACAAGGAACCTCGCTTCACAAAATCCACGATAGATCTGGTTGGTGTATATAGTTGATCAGATGAAGAATATGTCGGGAAATGAAATGGGGTGAATGTGGGAGTCATAAACATATGAGAACACAGTGTATTATCTAGAACCCTAGCAGTTGCGGCTAACGAACGATTTGGAAACTAAGCTAATTTATTGAATAAGACACGAAACTAAATACAGAATTAAAAATGCAGAATGAAAAAACTACGTAGAAACATAAAAATGTGTAGCTCTTATACCTACTATGGTGGATAGGGAACAGGGTGACCAATACTCGTTGGTGGATCGTCGTTACTTCCTCACTCCACCGTCTCCGAGCTTGGGGAAGGTCTCCTCTATTACTGGGGCCTTCGACACACATGCAAGGACACAAGATGGAGCTCTAAGGGGGATCAAAAAACAAAAGGTGGAGATGGGGGCATGATTATAGATGAATTTTAACAGAGATTCGAGGGGAGTTGGCATGAAAAAGAGCGAGAGTTGGTGGAGATTCAAAAATGTGCGTGGGGAAGGGACGGTGTGGCTATCGGATGGTGGACGTCTCGAGCTCAGAAGGTGAAGGGTGGAGGCATGGAGAAATCGATGAAGAGGGGCAAGTACTTGGTTCTGACATGGCTAAGGTTCAAGTTCTGAAAGTTGACCTAGCTCAACCAACTGCTCAATGCGGTTGGTCCATATGGACCAACCAGGAAAAACCAAGCCTGAAAATAATTGTAAATTCAATACTAAATACTAAAGATTTTATTAATTTTAAGTTATAATTTTTTTATATTTTCTATAGTATTTAATTATGGTTTTTATTTATTTTTATAGGATTATTTATTAAAACTTAATTTTTAGTGTTTCATTTATAAGTATATTCATCTACATTTTATGTATTTTATTTTTTCCTGTATTTGTATTTTATTATTTTATATATTTATTTTATATATGTATAACTTATTTATATATATATAAATATATTTTTATTCTATTTTTCCAATGTTGTTGTACACCTAAATAAATATAGGTATATAAAATATAGTTCTAAGTATAGGTATTTTATCTATGTATTATAATACACCATTTTATTTTTCTATTTTCTGTACTCATTTTATTCTAAATATGTACATATATTATAAATAACATTTTCATCATTATGAAAATATAGAATTATACAAATAATAAAGAATAATTAAAATGAAATATTTTATTCAGGTAAACTATACAATAGGGGTCCAAAACCTAATATTCACACCTTAACTCAAAATTAAGTGAAACCACCTTTATTAAATTGTTTATTAAAACTTATATACAACTAAAGGTTATTTTGATACATTTTGAGTTTTTATTGTGGATATATGGGTCTGTGAAGTTTGAGTTTTGGCTTTTTATTAAAGTATAATAGATATATTGTATATTATTTTCCTTATGAAATCAATTTTGTATTTTTATCAAGAACTTTCATGTGCAAAATTTATTTATTTGATGAATAAATAATACAGAATAAAATAGGTCCCAAAAGGTAATTATTGGCCTATTTTTATACGGTTTTCCAACTATGTTTTCAGTAGAATTCTCCGCCCTATCTCCCCCTACTTTATTCCTTGTCCACTAAGTCATCATTGATGATTAAGTCTCGAGGCTTGGGTCACTCAACACCTATGGTGTTTTATTTCTTTTTCTTTTCTTATCTTTATTCTTTTATTTTGGCAATAAATGTAGTATTTATACAGAGTTTTCCTATAGTATTTTGTACAACTTTTAAAGCATTTATTTTGGCAAATTAATACCATATACATGCATTTAGCTAGGGTTTAAAGGCCAAAATCAAAGAATAAAGGTGATAAAAATAGGATTAATCAATTCCTTAAGAGGAATACAATAGTGTCCTCATTATGTGCCATTCCTTAGAGGTATGGGGACATCATTCACAGAAGAGGACAACACAGAAGGTACTCCAGATTAGATTTTGGTGGCTAGCTCTTACTAGAGATGCATGCACATTCCTGGAGAGTTGTCAGGATTGTTAAGGGAGCAGTAGGGACAATCAATGCTAGAGATGCAATGCCAATGCAACCTGTTATCATTTGTGAGATATCTGACGCATGGGGCATAGATTTTATGGGATCGTTCCCTTCGAGAAATGGTTTTTAGTACATCCTTCTCGCTGTTGATTATGTTTGTAGATGGGTGGAGGCTATTCCTGCACAAACCACTGATAGTTGGACAATGTGCAAGTTTTTGAGGGAACATATTATTTCACAGTTTGGCATTCCACGTATTATTATTTCATATGGGGGTTGTCACTTCAGTAATAAGGAGATGAAAAAGCTAATGAAGAATTATGGCATCAATTATAGAGTAGCTTCTCCTAACCTCCTATAAACAAATGACATGGATGAAGTTTCAAATAGGGAGGTGAACAACCAAAACATCTTTACAAATAATTTTTCAAAGATTTGTATAAAAATAGTTTTGCAACAAATTTTACAAATATTTTACAAATAGTTTTACAATAATTTTATAAAAGGTTTTTGTATATTTTACAAACACTTTTTGCAAACGATTTTCAAAATATTTTTGCAAATAATTTTACAAATCATTTTTCATACATTTTTATAAGAGTAATAATAGCCATATTTTTAATAAAAGTACGAGTTATGGCTAATGTATATATAAAATATATACAACACCCACCTATACTTAGCTCGAACAATGTCCTCATAGTGACCAAAGTGCTACAAAGGAAGACATAACTACAAATTACTCATGCTAAGTATAGAGAAGTGAAAAGAATCCTATATAACAATGACTCAAAGGATAGACAAAAAGATAGAAGTCGGTGATACCCCCTATACTTAGGATCAAATAATCCTAATTATAAAAAATTATACAAATGGGGAAAATCGAGGAAAAGAATGAACAAATTGAATAACTCGACCTGTCCTCCCCTATACTTAGGGTAAAAGATCCCTAAGTATAGAAAAAGAATATCAATAATTTGAAGGTCAAGAGATAGATTAGAAGAATTAAAAGAAAATAAAAACACAAAAGATACGGTATGAAAAACATCACTCCCCCTATACTTAGGGTAAAGGATCCCCAAGTATAGGCAACAACAGGGGGGATGAAATAGAACGAATATGAACAACTCAAATCATTCACCCCCATATACTTAGGACAGAGTACATCCTAAGTATAGCACACACACATTTATACACAGAAAAGAGATGAACAATAAAATGAAAGAAGGAAGGAACAAATCAAGACAAAACTTATATATACAAAGTAGACAATGTTGAGGTGCCTCTCAAGAAGCGTTAGAGTTTATGCCCTTAGTTGGGCGCAAAGGCTAGGGCAACGAAGTATCTAGGTTTAGGATGACATATGAATACTGTTATCGTTGTCATCTCGATGTGAGAACAACAACGAGGTCAACAGTGTAAACAATGACACCAAATAAGCAATTGGGCAGGTGTCTGCTACCGGGTAAATAGAGGTGCAAATAAAATCAGGCACCGATAGCACAGAAGAATTTTTCGGCTGAGGATCAGAATGGAGTGAAATGGTGGAGCCGAAGAAATAGAAGATGGAGAAAGAACGATCAGTCATGGAATCCTTTACTTTAATCACTATCTCAGGGAGATATAGAAATTCAAGATCATGAGATTCGTTGATATCCGATGCACATAATGCAGAGAAATCAGCTAAATGATCGAATATCTCATAGATTGGGTCATCTTTGCAAGGGTCATTGAGGAGAGAGAACTCAGACCCAAAAGAAAAATCAGAAGAATCGGTCTCGTGATCTGATAGATCAGATGCACTCCCTGGAACTGAAACTGGATACAAAGAAAATATCACCCGCACATAACATTTGGGGAGATGGGAAAAATCAGAATGACTGAAGGAAGAGAACAAACGATCAAACTCGAATAACGGATTCTCTCTCGAAGTCATAGAAAAGCCATCCAATGGATCAGTAATATAAGGCCCAAAGAGATCTAGGTCAAGATTAAAGAGATCATTGTCCTGCCAGAGTGAAGGGATCAAACCTTGGGTAGCATTGGACAACATCTGGTCCTCAGAGTGAAGGGTGGGATGGACGGAGAAAATAGATATTTTTTATTTTAATTTTAATTTTTTAAGATTGCTAATGATCTCGAGAAGATGCACGTAACAAACTCAACACCAAGCACATACAATCACAATGCAACCCCAGATTCCCCCACTCAACTCAGTGATGACCGTTAAAGATCTGTCATTATTCTTGTCAATTTTAGAGTTAGGTGCTCAGACACAAACTTGTGCAAAGACATAGGAAGGCCTGGGATTGGGGCACTAATACTTAGTGTGTACGTGACAAATAAAATGTGAATGAGGGGGTTGCTCTCCCCAAATCAAGGAATGAATTTGTTACGTTTCATTTTATGATCAATTGGTATTAGCAGTTCCTATATTATATAGTTTTCACTTATTTGTTGTTCAAAAAATCTCCTACTGAATTTACAATTTCCTTCATTTATTATGTGAGTGAAAACAAGGGAGGAAATTGGAAATGCCAATGTGCATGAAAATCTATGATGCATGCAAGAGATAGAAGATTCATACCTTGTTACCAGCACTCTACATGCAGGGTGATCCACGTAGAAATTAAAAGACAGAAAATAAAACTAACCTATATAATGAACGTGAACCGTCCTAAAAGCAACTTCTATTAATGAGCAAGAAAAAGTTAATTTGACTAAATCCAAGTTGTGCTTTATTTTATAGGTACATATATTCTTGTTTAGGGACTTTGGACCTAATCATTTACTAGCTCAAACAAGGTAATAAAACCTGCTTCTAAGGTCTCAAGCACACAAAACTGCAAGAAAACAAAGAAAAAGAAAGCGATGAAAACAAAAACGGAGATGTCCCCGAAGTGCACCAGCACTTGGCGAAACATACCACCACAAACACAAGGTTATAGTGGCCTTTTAGGAAACAGAAAAAGAGGCAAATGCCCAATAATTAATAACAGATTTTTACAAAAATAATGAATGAATAAAATGCTAAAATAAAACAAAATTTTTGTATGTAGTGTGCTTTAAGTAATTGTTCTCCAATTCTTCTTCTCCTCCTCCTCCTATGGTCTCCTACAACTTGATGAAGAAACAAGCCGCCTCCGCTTCACTCGGGTGTGCCGACACTCCTAAGAATGTCGCCCTCGCTCGTCAAGCCCTCGCAAGAAAGAGGAAACATGCCATGGTATTAATCAATTGCTCTAGAAAGGAAAAAGCCTCGTACACACTCAGTGAAAATGTGTAGGAGGAAAAAATTGTCGAGGTGAGGGTCTTCCCCGACAAAAGTTCTAGGAGGCTAGGGAGTCTACATCTGACTCACCTCATGTCTAGGAGAAACTGGCTCAGGAAGAGGGTCATCCCAAGTCTATGAAGACATATGTATCACAGTGGAAGATCTATTGGTGACAAAGTCCTAGTGTAATGACTGTCGATACGTCATCTACGATGCCAAAAAGATATGAGATGTTAGCACGATGTCAATTCAAAAGATAGAAGGAAGGCATATCAGACGTAGAATCACACACATCCTATAAACAAACACAATGGCAACCCTCAATTCACCAATTTCAGACAGTGATGATGGTAAGAGTCCGGTCATTTATCCTTTCAGCTTTAAAGTTAGGTGGCTCAAGCAATAATATTTAGCAGACTCACAAGTGGTGTCGCCTTATTGCCCAGTGTACGTCTTCACACTCCCCAAAATAGTGGAACCATCTGGTCGGGTTATCGGGTTGTATTAGGCCCATAGGAAAATGTGAAGCTGAGTAAGCCAAAACAACTCTTTATGGTTGGAGGCAAGTACATGCAGCTACGACCATGTATCGAAAAGTAATACACGACTACTTAGGGCATAAGTCCATGGATTTTTTGCTCTAGTCCTTAGGGCCATGTCCTTAACCACTCTGTCTAGAGGTAAGAACCTACAACAATGAGGGATTTGCTCTCCAAAACTAATTAAGTTCAATTTTTATTTTTGGTTGAAGTTTCTAAATAAAAAGATAATTTTTTTATTTCATTTTCACTTTTTTTGGTATTTTCAACAAAACTAACATGAGTTCGATTTTCCTTTTTCATTGAAAATTATGTTTCACAGGGGAAGAATCACATAATGCTGCGAGAAAAATTATGCATGCAAAGATTGAAATTATACACGCCTCTAACATCTACATGCAAGTGATCCGCACATAATTTCAAACCTAATTCTAGTGCATGCAAAAGCGATAAAACCGTAACTCTAAATAGATAGTGCTAGCATAAGAATGAATTTATTTTCAAAATTGTCTAATTTTATTCCTAAGTGTGAATTAGGGCAGTGGGTTCTATATTAGTCACCTAGTTAATCAAGCGTGTAACCTAGGCTCCACGAAATCACGCGAAACAAAGAGAAATCGAGAATATTGACCGCGATGAGGTCCCCCAGCACCTGCATTGGTGTAACATACCTATAGAAAAAGTCTAGTGTACGTGTAAAGGGAGAGATGTCCTTAAGAGACACCTTCTACAAAATGAAAAATGGGAAAGTTCTCCTTTCTCTCTCACAAAGAAAATAGAAAAAAGAGGCAAGTTCCCTATACTCTAAAGCAGAAAATAGAAAATGTAACTAAAAAATTATGTCGAGTGGTACTGCTCCTCTACAAATTGTTCATAATGAAGAAGTTCATATATGCACTGTCAACTAATTCGACCTCCTAAGAAGCCGGTTGATTCTGCAGGCCATGCAACACTTGTCAGCACACAAAAACTATAAACAGAATCGAAAAAAATCAAAATAAAAAAAACCCGATAAAGGACACCAATAAAACTGTGAAATGAAAAGCCGGTCAAAATAAAAAGAAGAAAATGACAAAAATCTCAAATCTTAAGTATAGCTAGTACCCCCTAGCATCGACTCCATTTTGATGAGCATGCCTCCGCTCGCGACTATTTGATAAAGTAAGATTGTCGAATGTAGCAACCACAAAGAGAGGCATTCTTAATAAACAAAAATATAGAAGAGAGAGGAAGAATAAAAGAAGAATGAAATAATATATGTCTCTCTATTCTTTCACTTGATATTTACCAGGTAATTGTCCCTTGGTCGAACACAAGGAGGCAAGAAGCATACCTATATTTTAAGATTTGATTTGTGATTTAAATTCTTCTTCGAAAGCTCTTTTTGTGATTTTTATTTTTGTTCTTTTTATTTGGTTTTCAATTCTGCATAATTTTATTTTTATTTTTTTGTTTTTGCAATCTTTATTTGCTTTTCGGGAGTAATTAATTTGGTAAAAGAATGATACAATATAATGGTGGAATATAGGGTAATGTGTTATTCTATAGTGGGTAAAAGTTGGGAGAAAATGAATGTGGAATTTTTTATTTTCAAAAATAAGAACATAGTTTGCAAAATGGTATACTATATAGTATATAGGTAAAGTATGATATATATATATATGATACCATATAGGTAAACATGAGGAAAGAAACTGAGAAACGGGCCTGAAGAATCACACGAAGAAAATCAAAATCAAGAAGAAGTTCAGAACATCAAAATAAAACAAAGAAATGATGAAAAACCACAAAAATATGCAAAAACCTCGCTAGGGTAGTTGGGTAACTACCCTAGGAAAAATCAAGTGAAAATGTCTACAATGTTCAAATGCCTATCACAGTGCAAGGGTACGACTGTAAGAAAAAATTATGGAAAAGAAAATAAGTTTTTACGTTAAGGTCCATGCAAGGAGACCTAAATGTAATTTTTTGCAACTTCTAATGCATGATGGAATTTATGAAACTGGTTGGGCTTAAGATGCAATTTTCACACCCCTTCAGATTGAATGACCTGGATTTGAAGGCAATAACACAATATGGACCATACGTCAGTGAAACGTGTCATGAGACTGCTACATCTGATATTTTTCAAGTTCTTCCTCAAATCTGGGGAAAGGCCATGGCGATTTCGTCTCTGACGTGATTGGCTCGACACTAGGTAGAATTGGTGGGTGATAGAGTGGAGGAGGTAGGGCCAGAAGGGGGATCCTTCCCCTTCGAGCTCACCTGCTTCGAGAGGAGGCTCCAAAATTAAAAATCAATATGTTTTAGGGCTTCTAGGTGCAAAGTTGGGCTTCAAGTCTTGCATCGATTCGACTCTAGAAATTGCTCCAAATGAAGAAAAGATTTTCATTGCAAAAGAAATTGGGACTTATCTTCAGAAGATCAAACAACCTACAAGAAGAATTATTGATCGATTTGAGAAGAATCGATCTAGAAATGACAAGTTCTTGTGCATACAGAATATCTCAGAATAAACAAACTTTTTTACTCCAAATTTCTCATGAATTCAATCAATTAAGAAAGGAATTTTGAATGTACTCTAAAGATGGATCATTAGGCTATCTAAACACGAATCAAATAAGCTAAAAATGATTAAAAACATAGATTTTGATGGATGAATGTACCTGGGAAATAGAGGTATAAGTCCTCTAGCCACTGCTTGAGGGTCGGCACTTGTCCGAGCTTAAAACAACTGATCTTGTCATTATTCAAGGCCAAGGGACCTTGGAACTTCTCCCTGATCCTCCCTCTTCCTCGCAGATGGAAGAGCACCATCGTCTGTCAACCGAGGAGGCAGATACAGTGCTTGGAATTAGGTTGGTTGAGCAGTTGGATTTGGAGCTTGGAAAAGTTAGTTGATTCTCGCCAACATGGGTGATTTAAATAGGTAAAAGAAGGTTGGAATGATTGGATAATGTAGTGTGGATTATGTATTACTAGAGTATAACGTCCAATGGTTAGATTAGAGATAAGTTAAGAATAAAAGTATGAAATAATTAGTGAAGTAAGGTTGTTACAAGCTGAACAAAACTCATTCTTGGAGGAAGATGAATGTAGTGTTGACACGTGTCAGCACCGCATAATTCCCAAAACCTAAATAACTTATAAATTATATACTAATTATTAATTAAGGATATTTTAAGAAGATGTAAAATGGAAATTATAGATAATTAAATTATCTAAATTATGGAATATTTTACATTTATAAATAAAATATATTATGATATATAAATAAATTATCGATATATAACATGCTCTATAATTACCATTTGTATTTTGTAATCGGATATTTTAAGAAATAAGATACCATTTTTATTTTATTAAATATATAATAATAAATAAGGTTTGTGTGAATTTTTGTAGGTTTTAATAATTTATTTTACATAGATTAATAAATATATGTATATATAATGTTGTTCATTTTTCCCTATTTCCTATGGGTTTTTATTTATTTAAACTAATAAATAATTGATTTTTGGATTTTATTTTATAAATAAACTACAAGATCAAGAAAATAATTATATTTGTTAAATCAGTTGTACATAAATAGTATGTACAAAATAAATTCAACAAACTAGAAACCCAGTTGTCAATAGGTTTAAAAACTGACTTTTTGCAAACTGACTCTATTTTCTATGGAGCCACCTTAATAACTTTATTTCTTGAACTTTAAAGAAGAATATAGTGAAATTGGTGTTCCTATGGCAAAGTTATGAGGTTCGAAAGTTGGGAAATTGAAAATTTGGAATCATGATTTCTTGGCATATTTACAAATTTGAAAATTTTAACTTATTTTTATATTTTCAACGTATTTTATATACACAATGGTGAAGAGTTTAGTGAAAAATATGTATATATGAATTAAATATAAATATATGAAGATTGTGTGTGTGTGTATATATAATAATAAGTGGAATATTAATGTGTTATGTAGATGGTCGGTTATTTTTGAGTTTTCTTCCTTATCTCCCCCTATTTTATTGTTTCTCGATCAAGTCATGTTGACTTGGTCACTGGAAGGGGTTAGGTTATATAAACATATCTTGCAACTATATTTATATTTCTTATGTCAAACTATACAATATATACATATTGATAGTCTGCATTTATTTATTTATTTTTTATTTTTTTGTGTTTTTATATTTATAACTTTTTTATGCATAAAAATGGGTTTTATTCTTGAATGTTATTTTGATAAAAAAAGTGAATTTTAGTGCATATTTACGTATTTGTTAACGATTTTAAGAAAAAATACGACAGAAATGATAGTGAATAATGGATTCACCATGGACATCAATGAAGAGTTCATCTTAGCGTTAGATAATCTCAACTTGTTCATGTGGTATGATGCAACGATGTTGTTGATAGACTTGGGCAAAGATGAGACATGATTCTCTTATCTAAGTTAGATCATATTGGTCTTGATGGGGGGAAATGATGTCGAAGTGATGAGGAAGGTGATGGGGTGTTAGAGAGTTGAGGTAATAGTCGAATCACAATGGAATAGATGGTCAGAGACTAAAGATCAATCTATGCTAAGAAATGAAAAAGCAAAATAAAAACACTAACCTAGCATCTTAGATGTGGACAGAAACAAGGAGCAGGCGCCTCACTGGAGACAAAGCTCGGTGATCGGGAACCAACCCAGGCTGCCCTTCTCAACCCCGACAGAACCAAGCAACTCATTCTTGTCTCCCAGGGATTAGTCCAGAAGGGTTCTTTGGGGTTACATGTAGGCTAGATAAGTATCAAAAAAGTGAAGAATTATGATGGGGATTATTTATAGACATGGTGAAGATGGATCTTGTGACGGAGATGGCATGGAGAGTAAGGGTGGTTGTGAGATGGATGATTTATGGAGATCAGAATGGCGAAGAGCTCGAGGTTGAAGAAGGTAAGGAGAAGGCGTAAGAAAATGGGGAAGTGGATTCGAATGTTCTGACAGGGTCAAAAACTAGATTGGTACATTGGACCTAAGGTCAACCAAAGGGGCTCTTGATTGGTCCACCTAGGACTGAATAAAACAAAATAGAAAAATAAAATGTGTATAAATTTATTGGAAATAATAAATGATTTTATTAAATAAAACATGAAAATGATTATAATTTTTCACACCATTTTATGGTGATTTCTATTTATTTTTACCAATTTTGTGAGAAGTTAATATTTACATGAATATAGGTATATACATGTATTTTACATATCATATTTTAAATTTGTATTTATATTCATAATATAAAATTTTCATATTTTATATATTTACAATATTATTAAGCACATATTACCATATTTTTATGGTATTTTTATGTTTTTAATTTATGTATGAATAATTATGCGTATATACATTATAAATATGGTATACATATGTATTATAATGGTTTATTCATTATACGTAAATTTTAAATGTTTATTGATATTTATACTTTTATTATGTTTTATATAATATATACAATTATTTAAAAATATAAAGGCAGTACAAATGTAAAGAATAAAATAATCAGCTATTTGTATAGATGCCCCAATACAACAGAAACCCAAAAAGCTAGCTCTTGTATCTTAGCTCCATTGTCAATGAAACACCATCATTAGATAAATAATTTAATTTGAAATACAATAGATGTGAGTTCGGTTCAATTTGAGTTTATATGGAGTATATATCGATTAATGAAGTTTTGTATGTTTCCTTTTCAACTATGTGTACCATGTGCACTCTGCAAGATTTTATTGGCTGAAGTATAAGCCTTGCTTATTGATAAATAACTTCAACGGGATTGATTTTTCAGTTACTTTTTGTCCATCTATTTTTTGGATTTTTTGATTTTGAACTTTTTTATACGATATACAGTAGCATTTACATTAGGGTTTTTTTCTTCTGGAGTTAATAGACTATAACTCTTTTGAAGCTTTATTGCAATCCACAATGTCATGTTTTTAGACGTCCAAGCCACAAGATTGGGTTGGGGTGCACTGGCCTCCTATTAGGGAAACCTATGTTTCCACACACGTGCTTCTCAAGCCAAAGAATCATGCCCCCACCATCTCATCAGAGTTGAGCGAAGTGTAGGGTGCTTGTCCAAGTTAGGTCATTGTCCTCAAGAGTCATGTGTATACTTCAAAATATTCTAATTAGGGTAATCAAGATGACATGTGAATAGCCTTGTGGAGTCAAAGAATTAAGTCTCATTGAAGTGAAGAATCTTAACTACAATTCCTATAAGATTCCTGTGAAATTAAGTGGATTAAGGTATTAAACCAAGCTCCAATCTTCATATTTTAGTTAGACTAGTTCAATTGCCAAAATAATTCTGAAAAATGCTCATTCAATTTAAATATATTTTTGTGAAACAATTTTTCTGGTTTGGACTTTTTATGAGATTTTCAAAAAGATTTGCAACTTCTTATGGAGTTTTGAACCATTTTTCATTTTTTATGATTTTTTTTAAAATAGATTTAGTCTATTAAATGTGATATGTACATATTGACAAGGATTTTATACGCATACACAGGTATGTATGAGTTTTATAAAAGATTTTATTTGAAGAATTTCTTTGGGAATTATTTTTGCAATATAATTATGTACAGTGTGTTCAAACCATTTGAAAACATTTTTGCAAATATTTTACAAACATTTTGAAAAAATTATTTTGCAAATATTTTTTCAAAGAATTTATCAAACATTTTTACAAATAATTTTCACACACTTTTTTCAAACATTTAGAAAGGAATTATTTTTCAAAGATTTGAGAATATTTTAGAAAGATTTTTCAAAGGTTTTCAAAGATCTTTCCAAACATTTTGCAATCATTACCGAAATCATTTGCAAAATAATGTCAAATAAATTTTATATATATTTTTTTCAACAGTTGAATACATATACTTATAGAAGTTTTTAATTGATATATTGTATACCGTTACACAATTTATATATTAGCCATAAAATATAAGAAAGTGTGAGTTATGATTAACGTATATATACATATATACGTCCACGTATACTTAGCTCGAACTATCTCCTCATAATAACCAAGGATAAACAAAGTAAGACATAACTCTTGTAAAGTATAGAAAGGATTATAATACAATGACTTAAATAAAAGAATAAGAAGTCGATCATCCACCCTATACTTAGGATCAATTAATCCTAATTATAGAATATTGTACACGAACCGAGGATGATCGAGGACTAGAATTTAGGCATTGACAGCTCGACATGTCTCCCCCTGTACTTTTAGTAAAATACCCCTAAGAATAGAAAAGAATTATCAAAATGATAAAAGACAAGTGAGGGAAAGTATAAAGAACACTCAAGTGCACTCCCCCCAACCCTTCCCGTACTTAGGATATAGTCATCCTAAGTATAGCATTGATGAAAGGGATGAATGAATAAATGTGAGAATGAAAGAACTGAAAGAAAAAGAATCACTCAAGAAAAATATTTTTAGATAGAGCATTGTGTTAATCTTCTGATGTTACAGCGAGTTCATCATCAAATTCTACACTGATTTAATCAACACAGGACATGAATGTATCACGTTTTAAATGCGGCTTCAACAACTGTCAATGGACTATGTATGAATGGTTACGTTAGATAACAATTTAGATATCAAAATGCTACTATTGTCACAAACAGTCTTCATTACAAATGGCCCAATCCATTTACTCTTTACTTTGCCAAGAATATCTTCAACTTTGCATCAAATATCGAAACCTTCTGACAATGATTGAAAGTTTTTTTTCTAATATGCTTGTTGTACAGTGGCTGTCTTTCTTAGTGCTTGACTTTCTTCTTGTACATCAGGTTGTTATCGTATGCGTAGTATCGGAATTTTAAGAGTCTATTAAGATCAATATTTCTGGTTCTGACCACCTTCTTGTGAGTCTAGATTGCAAATATTTACTACACAAAGAGATTTGTGAATGAGTTCGACCGGCAGATGGCATGACTTTCCATATACATGACAATAGGGAGACATAACCAATGAAGACTTGTAGCTGGTCTTATAGACCCATAGAAAGGAATCAAGATGTTGAGACTAGTTCTTCCTATCTGACCTAACAAGTTTCTGAAGAATAGTATTGATTTCCTCATTAGAGAACTTGGCCAAGCCATTCGATTATGGGTGGCAAGGAGATGTGACATGATGATCAATATCGTACTCCTTTATAAGTTTATTTACTTATCTATTAATGAAATGCCAACCACCATCTGAAATTAAGATCTTGGTAATTCTGAACCGTGCGATAATGTTGTCCTTTATAAAGCAACAAAAAGTACGACTATCAGTAGAGCGAGCGGAAATAGCCTCCACCCAATGACTCATGCAATCAATGGCAAGCATGATGTATTCAAATCCTTGACTGTTGGGAAATGAGCTCGTAAAGTCAATACCCAAAGCATCAAAAACATCAGAAATTTGAAAAGCATCACATAAGTCGTGGCATCCTTGAATAGTTAAGGCCACCATATGCCACACTATAAAACTTTTGTTGATGTTCTACTTCTTGAATGGTGTCCTCCCGCTTCGGGCTTATGACAATGCTCAAGGACACGGGTATACTCCTCCTAAGGAATGCACCGACGCCAAATGCAATTCGCATCTTCCCTAAAAAGGTATGCATCTTCCCACTAGTAAAAATGAATATCGGACAAAAATTTGTACTTCTTTATTTGAGTCCAGTCTTGTGGAACGTTGCCTGACAACGATACCATTTCTTAACTAGCATTTAATATGTTGTCCCTAACAAGGTTGGAACAAAAATCGCTGCAAAGTTCAACCACTACATCAGATAGCAATCAATCTATGATATATGATAAATCAATCAAATGTTTGTACGTTAAAATTTATTTTAACTCTATAAAGATGTGTATAGTGCAAGTATCTAGATTGTCGAACCACAAAGGGCAAAACATACCATAGGTAATTATTAAAAACCATTGCTAATTAATAATAAATATTTTTCTTGTTTTTCTTGGTTTTGTGGGTTTCTAATTATATTTATTTTTATGGATTTTTAGTTGATTCATATTTTGTTTTTATTTTATTATTTTTGAATTTATATTTTGTTTTTAATTTGTAATTTTTTAATTTCCTTTTGATTTATTTCAAATAATTTAATTACTTATATATAATATGTAGTATATATGTATAATATGTCTTTCTATTTTTATAAATAAATCAAAATACATTAAAAAAAGAAATAAGATGTTTTTTTGTATTTTTGGTAATTTTAGATATTTTTCCTAATTGTTATGGATTTTTAAAGTGATTAAATGTATAAAACAACAAATTTGATAACTATTCGAGATTGATTTGGGTTTAATAAATATTTATAATCCAAATTAAAGACCAAACTATTCTAAATATATTATAAAGAAAATTCAAAAGTAGAAAGATGAACTTTTGGATTTTTATACAATTTTTACAAATTTTTATAAGGATTTTACAATTATTATTATTTTTAAGTTTTATCTTTTGTATTTTTTGGTGATTTTTAATATGATGTAGAATATATTATTATTTAGATAATATTGTTTTAAATTTTTAGAAAAGATTTTGTAATCTATAAGATTTTTATGTCTAAACATGGAATACAAGCATGTGTTTTGTATTTTTAGAAAATATGAAAGTTAAGGTTAGTGCCAAATGAAAATTAGGCATGAATAAGCAATGTATCAAGCATCTATACTAATTTTCATACAATATTTGATAGAATAAGAAGGTTTAATATGAACAAAATAAAAGAAATAAGATACACTATAGACCAGGTATGTTGATGCAATTAAATTAAAGTACACATGCAATTTACAATAGGTCCAGAAAGTTAGAGGACATACAAGAAATATTTACAAAACCTCATGTGCGTTAAAAGTGAGGCGGAAGGATTGTAATAAAGTATGAGGTTCATGTTGCAATTTATACTAAAATTATTACACTTAATATTGAATTTATTTGACTAAATAATAAACAAAAAGGCACATGGGATAAAGCACAATATACCCAAGAGATCCACATGAGGGGAGAATGAGGTGCTGACGAGTGACTCGGGTTGTGCCATATATGCCAATTTATATCCAATAAAAGAAGCAGACGACGCTTCTCTTCAAATGAGGGGCCCAGATTAATCTAGGACTTTGTTCTTGATCCAACGGTTGTGGTACCCTTTCCAAGAACAGGGAAGAACTTCCTCCACGATGACCTTCGATCTTTTATTCCATACAACTCCAGTGTCCTTCCTTGTCGATTGGCTCAAAGTCTTCATGGGAGGCTCCCCCACCTTCAGGTGTCATCAAGGAGCTCTGAGCCTATTGGAGGAGGCCTGGAGGGGTTTTCTTCTCCGAGCACTTGGGTTGTATGTTCTTCATCCAATCCAAATCCCAAGTGATTCTTCTGAAGTCCAAACCCATGCAAAAGGATAGAGAAGCTCGAGATCTTTGGTGTTGACCTAGGATTGGAGTTGCAAGCACAATGGACGAGGTGGAGTGGTGAGTCTCCAACGAGGGGCAGAGTTGAGACTCGATTATCTTGTCTAAGCAAAATCAGATTGATCTGGATGTGGGAAAAGGATGAAGAAGCGACGAGGAAGATGTTGGGGTTATTGGTGAGTCGAGGTAACGATCGAATCATAGTGGAATAGATGGTCAGAGCTAAGTGCTCCGACGAACTACAAATTAATCTACGCTAGGAATAATCTATTCTAGGAAACAAAAATAAAAAATAAAAATATTAACCCAGCAGCTCGAAATTGGTTGAAAATAAGGAGCAGACACCTCACCAGAGATGAATCTTGGCGACCGGAAACCAGCTCATGCTGCCCTTCTCCGCATCAACAAAACCGAGGAGATCCTTCTTGTCACCAAGGGCTAACTCTAAAAGGGTTCTTTTGGGTGACAGGTGGGATAGAGAGGAATGAAAAAGGTGAAGGAATGTGGTGGGGATTATTTATAGACATGGTGAAGATAGATCTTATGATAAAGATGACGTGAAGAGGAAGTGCGGTTGGTGAGAGCTACGCTGATAGCGAGATGGAGGGTTGTATGGAGATCATAATGGTAAAGAGCTCAAGGTGGAAGAAGTTAAGATTAGGTGTGAGAAAATAAGGAAGAGGAGGGTTCACATGTTCTGATAGGGTTAAAAGCTAGCCCGGTACAGTTAACCTAAGGTCAACCAAAGTTGGCTCTTTATTGGTCCACCTTTGACAAAATAGGACAAAAAAGAAAAGTAAAATGCGCATAATTTATTAAAAAATAATAAACGATTTTATTACATAAAACTTAAAATATGAAAAAAATATTTTTTGAATCTTTTTTATGGTAATTTTTATATATTTTACAACTTTAGTTGTAAGATGCTAACATTTACATGTATACATAGGTATATATACTTGTTTTCTACATATTATTGTTTTAATTTGTATTTTATATACATAAAAATGATTTTTCATATTTTATATATTTATATTATTATTAAAAATATATTTACATATTTTTATGTAATTTTATGATTTTATTTATATGTATGAGTAATTATATGTGTGAATATATATATTATAGGTATGTATAATATACCTAAGTATTATAATGTTTTATTTACTTTAAGTATATTTTTTATGTTTTTTATGTTTGTAATTTTAGTCAGTTTTATATAATATATACAATTATTTAAAACTATAAAGAGTGTAAAAATGTAAAGAATTTGGTTATTTGTATAGATGCTCCGGTACAATAGTACCCTAGAAAAGCTAGCTTTTGTATCTTAGCTCCATTTTCAATGAAACATCTTCTTTTGATTGATAATTTAATTTGAAATAAAAAGGACGTGAGTTTGGTTCAATTTGAGTTTACGGAGTAGATACTGATCGATGAAGTTTTGTTTGTAATTTTTTCATCTGTGTATACTAATGAATCCATGATTCATTAATTTTTCTTGTGTATTTTGTCTTAAAATCCTTACCAAATGCATGAGAATACCTTTTAATTTCCATTTGTTATAGAAATAGCATTCATGAATAAAAATATATTTTATGCATTAAAATATATATATATATATATATATAATTGAATAAAAAGAAAGAAAATAAAAATAGACAGACTGTAAATATGTTTATATGTACAATATGACTATAAAATATAAATATAGTTGCACGATATATTTATATAACCTAACTCCTGATACCGAGTCAGCATGGATTGATTGACAAACAAGAAAGTAGGGGGAGATAAGGAAGAAAACAACAAAATGAATTAATTATGTACATAGAACACTATCCCTTATTTTTCCAAAATTTATCAAAACTTCATCGATTTTTAATTAATTCAATTGCATTTTTTCCTCAAATTTTTCTCCAAATTATTTTTAAAAATGTATATAAAAATATAAAAATCCTAAAAAAATCCCAATCTTTATATATGCTAAGAAATCCACTTTCAAATTGTCAATTTCTCAACTTTTGAATATCATAACTTCCTCAAACGAACTCTAATTTCACTCTACTCATCTTTAAATTCATAAAATAATATTTTCTATTTAATGAAGGTGATTAAACTAAAATCGGAGTCTGTTAGCAAAGAGTCGATTTGGGATCTAGTAACAATTGGGTTTATTGGCTATTTATTTATTCTGTAAAACTATTTATAGTATCATTAATTTTATAATTTTTTATTATTTTTTATCATGTATTTTGTCTATAAATTCTTTCATAATTTTTAACCCTTATTTAGTATTTAAATAAAATAAAAACTCAAATTTATAGTTGAAATTGAATTGTGTAATATATATACGTGTATTTATTTTTATATATAATAAATTATTAAAATCTATAAAAATTCATACATCCTTATTTATTATTATAAAACTTAATAGAATATAAAAATAATATAATATTTATTAAATAATTGAATTAAAAATAAAGATCCTATTTATTAAATATACTATATACCTATTTATTAATATTATATTTGTAATTTGTAAAATAAATAGAATTTATAGGAAAAATTATTCAATAATTTAGATAAATTAATTGTCAATATTTTTCTTTTGTATTGCTATTTAAAATAATATCATTTACTATTTATTACATAATTAATACACTATTTAATATCCTGACTGACCAGGTGCTCACACGTGTCAGCACCTAGAGCCTTCTTCTTCTTCAAGAAGGGGATGTTGTATTTTGTTGCAATTAGCTATCTTCCACTAATTATTCCCCCCATATTCTTCAATCAATCTTCGATCTCCATCCTTCATTTTGTCATCCTAACTATCCTCACACTCGCCAACCCTTAGATTATTACTAAACTCCTTCCAGATCTTCTATTTAATAATCCCAAATCTATTTGTTCGAACCCAACAAATCCTGCAACCAGAAAAGACTGGCCATTCATCCTATTCCTCCACCTCGCTTCGACCTCCTCCAGCCGTGACAAGGCATGGACTTCATCCTGCACGGAATACTGATCAACGGAGGAGAGGTTCCAAGGCTTCAAGCATTAAATCATGACCATCTCCGCTGTGTA
The DNA here is from genome assembly GCA_037367405.1 of Ottelia alismoides. Classification (NCBI taxonomy): domain Eukaryota; kingdom Viridiplantae; phylum Streptophyta; class Magnoliopsida; order Alismatales; family Hydrocharitaceae; genus Ottelia; species Ottelia alismoides. The sequence goes on from JAZKJV010000830.1 coordinate 25,151, forward strand.
GAGCTTCGGCCACCAACCGTAGAGAGACAACGATGGACTTCTGTACTATGTTACCTAGGTGAATTCATCCTTTCCTCATTTGATATTCTCGATCATCATGTCACAATTAGCCATCTTAGTCACCTACTAAGAACACCTTGAGCATCATTCTGTGATTCACTCTCCAAATCAAATCACTATTTCATCTTAATCGGTCTATTTTTACGTATTAATATATCTTTTATGGATCATATCTTGCACATGCTATTCATCACATTTCTTGGTCGATTCGACACAAATTGAGCAACTAAACCTTTATTTGCAGGTCGTTAATCATTCTCTGGAGCAGTTGCCTTCATCATTCCATCATCTAGAGATCCATCTCCGTCAATTGCATCAGAGCTTCATCGTGAGCAACATGTTCTAACCCTAACCGCCATCTTTAATTCTATCGCATCCTCCATCTTCTTCGACTCCAACCAACCACATGTGAGCTTGAAGCGGATAGGCGATGATCCCCTACTGGCCCTGTTGGAGGATCGCCGCCGATGCGACACCACCGGAGATCACCGGAGAGGATCGAGCACCACCGTAGCCCACGATTTGGGGAAGAACACGCGGAAGAACATCCGAGCTCCAAGCTTCTGACACGTGGTACAAGTGGAAGGACCAGATTGCAGGAGCACTTTTAATCCTAGCAACCAAATGTTGAATTAGTAGAAATTTTGCTAGTAGCCCTTGCAAAGATCAAAAATTCAAACGCACCTCTAGGAAATATATTATTAACATTTAGGTCCCTTACCAAGGACCTAAGTATGAGTTTCAGAGACTTTAGGTCCTTGACTAGGGACCTAATTAAAAGAATTGCAATTTCTTTTATTATAATTTTTTTCTACACATTACTACTTAGACTTTGGGCATTTGTGATACATGTAGACATTACTCTAGCATCGTTGTTTTTCTTCATTTTATTTTGCTTCATTTTTCGAGGATTTTCTTTGAATTTTTCTATTTGGATTTCATTCTTCAATTTTCAATCTTTCTTTATTTTTTATTTCTCTCTTGAGATCTGCGTGAGCAATTCATCTACTATAAATACTATTTTCACCTACTATATTATAGATAAATTATTTGAAAAATATGCCTTTAGAAAAAATAAATAAAAAAAGGAAAAAAAATAAAAACAACCAAAAAGGGTTTTCTCGTAGAAGAAGAAAAGAAAGAAAGATAAAAAAATTACAAAAATAATTTTCTCACTCAAAAAATCTGAGCGTGATTTTCTTCCACCTTTAGTTCGACCCAGGAGCACTTGCCTGAATAAATAAAGATAGTGAAAACATCAATTTTTAGGAGAGAGCCCAATATTTTTTCATTTTCTCTATATATTCTATCTCTCTCCTATTTGTTGTTCCTTTGTTTGAAAATAGGATTTTGCTTTAGTGTTTCACTACATTCGACATCAAAATTAACCACGGGTAAAATCCAATCATCAAAATGGCACTGTTGCCGTGAGGCGTAGCCTCACTTGATTTTTCAAGCAATATTTTGTGATTTTTGTTTTTTATTCTTCTTTCTTCTCTTCAAAATTTCTTGATTTTTGTGTATTTTCTTTGTATTTTTCATTATTTTCTCTTTATTTTCTTCATGTTTTTTTGTGTGTTTTCTTTTTCTTTGAGTTTTCTTGATTTTTTTTTCATTTTCTTGATTTTTATCAGTTTTTATATTCTTTTTTTCTTCTCAATTTTTGAGTTCCTTTTTTGTCCTTGATTTCTTCTTGAGATTTTTCTTTCAATTTTGTCTATATGTCTGTGGTAGCCCATTTTGCAGAGCTTGTAGGATTAGTCAGCTTCCTAGGAAGCCGATCTAACTGAGAGAGCAAAGACCGAGTTGGTCTACTATGAGCCAGTTGCAGAGGAGTAGTGCAAACCAGTATTAACAGATTTTTGTGTATTTTTTTAAAAACTCTACATTATTGTTTTCTTCTGAGAGTCAAGGCCTTTGCTCGTTTTTCTGTTTTGGTAAGAGATGAAGGGAAGCTAGCTCGTTTTTTGAAAGGGGTCCAGTAAGGACATCCTGAATTGTAGAAGGGCTTTCTGACTTTTTCTTGCGATCTGTTTCACCAAGTATGTCTCACAACAGTGTTTGTTTTTCCAACTTTTTCCTTTGTTTCATGCGATTTAGCGGAAGCTTAGGGTTGCATGCATGAGTGATTAGATTGCTAAAGTAAATCCAACTATCCTAATCCCCACTTAAGCATAAATAATTGGTTTTTGAAAATTAATCTATTCTTACGCTAGAGCTACTCATTTAGGACTCGATTTTTATAACCTTTCATGCATTAGTTTAGGCTAACAATTTCTGGGCAGATAATCCTGCAAGTAGAGTGCAAGAGACATGTACGTCTTCTATCTTTGCATACATCAAGGTTTTTCACCGCATTCTATGATTCTCCTACCATGAGATAGTATTTTCACTGAGAAAGAAAACGGACCTCCCGCTATATATTGTTGAAAATATCCAAAAAAGGAAAAATAAAAAAAATAAAAATAGGGAGTGCTAATTGATTTCGACTCTTAAAATCAAACGTAATTGATTCATTCCTTGATTTAGGGAGAGTAACCATCTCATTGTATGCAGGTATTCTCCAGACCGAGTGAAGCACAAACATATAAGGATTAGAGCCCAAATCCCTGGACTTGTGCCCTAAGCTCTTTGACTCACTCTTGTATCTTGTTATTACTGCATGCACTTGCCTAGGATTTAGCAGAAGTAGACTTGTTTGAGTTGGTGTGATCTGTCGATTCAAACACGATCTATTCTAGGAGACTGCACTTGTGAGCTTGCTAATATATTATTTGATCACTTAACTTTAAAAATTAAAAAGATTAAAAACCGTACTTTCTTCAGTCATCGTTGAGTTGAGTTGTTGAATCTGGGGTTTTCTTTGTGTTTGTATGTAATTGGTGTGAGTCGGTTATGCCTTCTCTAGGTCTTTAGTAGTCAACTTTTGTGTTTTATATTTTCTTCCATTTTCTCTTATTTTCTCCTTCCCTCCCAACCTTATTTGTTTTCTTCTCTCGTCATTTATTCTATCATGATGATTGGTCGCTCCTTGTTTCAGTAGGATCATGTGGTACCGTTCTTTTTTCATTCTAATCATCATCCATTGTGTCTTGAGATTGGAACCAACCAACCTCTTGTCCCTTTATTAGTCTTCTCTCACTCTTTCTCCACCCCCCCCCCCTCTATATTCCATCACGTTCTACTTCCGAGTCTTACTGGAAATGCTGAGCCAGGAGTTGAGACCTCTGGAGATGACATGGAGTATATGTGAGTCCCGTGTAGATTATATGTTAGAATGATAATGCATTATTTTGGAGACATGGGAGTAGCATGACTCAGGAGCACAACCAGTTTCCAGTATGAGTCCTTTGACTTTAGCGGCACAGACGATGGGTGATGAGAAAACCACCGTGAGTATACCTCTTCAAACACTGACCCAATTTTCATGGGTTCTTCATCTAGAGTTTAAGTCAGTACCACACTTCATAGATCATGATTCTTGTATACCAGCTCTTCAGGTACTCCAAAAGGCAGAGGAGGAGGCCAAGTTGTTGCAGTCATTCTTTATGTTATTCTAGTTTCCATGACATAACATGCCCGAGCTTGATGAGGGATACCAGTTTGACATACTAGATATTGATAGTCCCATATTTGAGATAATTGTATTCCTGTTTGATGACATTGATACATTTTCTGAGGACTAGACATTTGCTAGCATTACCATAACTCGAGGATCAATTTCAGAAACTTCTATAGCACTCGTATGGTTGACCAGTACCATCTCCTATTTCCATATTATTCAGAGCTAGTCTTCAGCCAATGTGACACTGTGGTGCGAGGAGTGGGTGCTCGACAGTGGAGCACATTCCTAGTTACGCTTTGATTCCTTCTTATTCACCAATGAGTTTGGTTCCTTCCTCGATAGTTATCATCGAGAGGAAACACCATGTTTTATGTACTCGGTTTCATTTCCTGAGTGTATATCTGATTTGTCGAATCATGAGACTGTTTCTTCTATTTCCGAGTCTGAGTTGTCTCTCCTTGACGACCTAACAAGGATAAGATACATTTTGAGATATTTGATGATTTCTATGATTTCTCTACATAGATACATCAGATATCGGTTTTCATAGGAAGTCTCTTTATCTTGACTTGCTATACGTGTTCGACACGGTAATTGATGTGGATGAATCCTTGACTGATCCTTCTTTCTCTACGTTGAACTTTCTCGGCTTCACTATTTCACTCCATTTTGATCCTGAGCTGACAATACCATCTATGCTACTCGTTCCTGACTTTATTTTCTCATCTATTTACTTGACTGTAGACACCCACCTTATTGATTATTCAGGTTTCATCATATTCACTGTTGACTTAGTTGTTGTTCTCACATCAAGATGACAATGACAATACAACATTCCTCTTACGTATGATGCATTGAACCTTGATACTACTTTATCGTAGCCTTTCCGCCCAGTTTGGGGCCTAAACTCTAATGCTTGTTTAGAGGGATCTCAAAATTGTCCACTTTGTACATTTGTGGTTTCTCTTGAATATTGTCTTCTTACTTTCTTATGTTCTCTCACTCGTACCTCATCTGTTGATATTCTTTTCCATATTTAGGGATACTTTACCCTAAGTGTGGGGGACAAGTCGAGTCGACCATAACTTGTACATTCTTTGCAGTTCCCAATCGTCCCCTTTTTTTTCTCGTCTTTGTACTTATGATACCAGATCCTAAGTATAGGGGGGACTGATTGCCCATTAATTCTCATTTCCAATTTTGTTCTTTTTACTTTTCTTTTTCCCTTTTATTTTATACTAATCATCGGTCCCTAATTTTTGGCCTCATTCTTTTCTATACTTAGGATTCATGATCCTAAGTATAGGGGCGACGGAGTGATTTCATTGATTTCATTTCTTCTTTTTCCTTTGACGTCGTTTCTATATTCATTGCCATCAGGCACCTCATTTTTGTCTTCCATAATATTACGATGACCATAGCGTAAGTATAGGTGGGCAATTGACTTCTATTCGTTTATTCTTTTTCACCCACTTTTACTTAGCACGAGTATGTCATTTTCCTCTTTTGAAGATATGCGGAAATCACACAAGCTAGGTATAGGGGTGTGTATATATTCTATATATACTTTTGTACATGACTCGTACTTTTATGTATTTTCTATATCTACAAAATCCATAAAAAGTGGGTAAGGGTTAATTTATTTAAATTCTATTTATTTATTATTTAAAAATCCTTATAAATTAGTAAAATATTTGTAAAATTCTTACTTTAAATTCTGAATTTAAAATTTGTATTTAAAATATGTATTTAATTTGTATAATATTTATTTAAAATCTTATCTACAAAAATATGTTAAAATAACTTAATATATATTTTTTGTACAAAAAACTTGTAAAATACATTAGTTATTTAATCAAGATAAATATTGGAAACTTATCTTGTAAAGTTCTTGTAAATATGTTTGTTTATAACAATTGAAAAATCCATAAAAAATACAAAGTCCTAAAATTCATAAAATTACAAAATCTTAAAAATATATAAAAATTAATAAAACTAAAAATAATGTACTTCACAAAAACGTGGTTGCATTAGCACTGGCAATTTTAAGATTAAGTTTGATTTTACGAACTAAAGATTGGGAATAATCTAAAGGATGGAGCTTGATTTTGGCCTTTGACTGTCATTGTAAGTAGCCTAGTTAAATTTAGACTCTTTGCGTGTATGACTTAAATCTATAAGTTCTATGAGACCATGTTTGGGAATTCAACTTTAACTTGCCTAAGTAGAATGCATGGTTTCATATGTTTATCTCTCCAACAGTGAACCAATTTTTGATACATGCACTTCGCACTTAGCTCGACTTGCATGGGGTTGCGAAGTGCAGTTCATTTTAGTGGTACATTTTCATCCTTGTCTAGTGGTGTGGACATCTAAAGACGGGAGTTGTGGGGTTGAAATTAAGCTTCAGATGAGGGAAGGATCTGCTGGCACAATTTTTCCAAGACCCCAAAGAATGGATGGAACAAAAAGATGTTATATCTATCAGGGAACAAAAGATTGATGCCAAGCAACATTGCAAAGTCTCCCAAAAAGAAGCCACCCAATAAAAATATGATTACAATGGTCCAAAATTACAAAAGCCTACACATCTTAGTGGAGACTTTGCTACACTAGCTGGGCTTTACAAGGAGATGTGACTACACTAGTCACACTCTAGTTCCTGTCTCATTCTTCTACATTCTTTCTCTATTCTCTTGTGGACACAACACGACCTGGCCTTAGAAGGAAATACCCCCTCCTCAAGGAAAGAGTAGCTGGATGAGGAACCAATGGGAGTGTATTATTGGGATGGGTGGTTTCTTCACTTCTTTAGGCAGGAAGAGCTAACACAATTCACACATAGTACAAATTGAATTCAATGTTGATAGAGTTAGCTATATGGATAAGCGGATTTGAGCTGGTTGATGAGGTGAACCTCAATAAGGACTCGTGGACCTTGAAGATTGTTGAGATTAAAATCCTAATCCTAGTTAAGGCCATGACAAAATGGTTGTTTTAGGCCCAAACAAGCTCTATCCTTCGTTTGTTCTCATGAATTGGTTTAGGAAAATAAATTCATTCTAACTTTCTTTCTTTTTCCCTTTTTAATCAAATAAGTGTTTGCTAAGGGACTAGCAAAGATTAAGTATTGGGGGTTGATGAGTTCATGATTCATTATTTTTCTTGTGCATTTTATCTTAAAACCCTTAACAAATGAATGAAAATGCCCATTAATTCCATTTCTTATAAAAATAGCATTCATGAATAAAAATGCATTTTAATGCATTAAACACATGTATATAAAAAATGAAGAAAAAGAAAGAAAATAAAAAGATGCAGACTATAAATATGTATATATGTATTGTATGACTATAAAATATAAATATAGTTGCAAGATATATTTATATAACCTAACCCAAGAGACCAAGTAAGCATAGATTGGTCGGTAAATAAGGAAGTAGGGGCAGATAAGGAAGAAAACAATAAAAAATTAATTATGTACCTGGAATATTAGCCCTTATTTATCCAATATTTATCAAAATTTCATCAATTTAAATAGATCATTTGTATATATTTTCCACCAAACTATTCTCATGTTTATTTCTATACATATATCCTGAAAATCCCAACTTATATATTTGCTACGAAATCCAACTTTCAAATTGTCAATTCTCAACTTCCGAACATCATAACTTCCTCGTACAAACTCCAATTTAACTCCACTCACCATTACAAGTTCATAAAATAATATTCTCTGATAATGAAGGTGATTTCACTAAAATCAGATGTTGTTTGTAAAAAGTCAGTTTTGGGACCTAGTGAGAACTGGATATCTGGGTCAGTTATTTTATTCTTTAAAAGCTATTAAAGTATCATTGATTCTATATTTTAAATTATTTTCTTGATATCATATTTTTTCTATAAATTATTTAATAAGTTTATCCCTTATTTAGTATTTTAAATAAAAAACCTAATTTATAGTTGAAATTGAATTGTGTAATATATACATGTATTTATTATTATATATAATAAAATTCTGAAAATACATAAAAATTCCTACATCTCTTATTTATTATTATAATAATTAATAAAATATAATATAATATTTATTAAATTATTGAATTCAAAATTAAGATCATATTTATTAAGTACACTATATACCTATTTATTAATATTATATTTATATTTTAAAATATATATTATTTATAAAAATAAATTATTCAATAACATAGATAAATTAATCCCTATTTAAAATAATATCATTTAGTATTTATTACATTATTAACACACCATTACATTTCCTGGCCAACCATGTGTTAACACGTGCTAGTACATGGAGTCTTCTTCTTCAAGAAGGGGTTTTATTCTGTTGCAATCGGCCACCTTCCACTAATTATTCCCGCCATCTTCTTCATGCTATCTTCTATCTCCATCCTCCATTTTGTCATCCTAACTACCATCACACTAGCCAACCTTAGATCATTACCAAGCTCCCTCCAGATCTTCTATTTATTGATCCCAAATCCATCTGTTTGAACCCAATGGATCCTACAACTATAATAGACTGGTCATTCATCCTATTCCTCCATCTCGCTCTAACCCCCTCCCGCCATTATATGGCATGGACGTCATCCCGCGTGGAAGACCGATCAACAGAGGAGAGGTTCCAAGGCTTCAAGCCTTGAACGTGTAGAGCTTCGGCCACCGACCTAAGAGTGAGAACTATGGATTTCTATACTCTGCATTCCCAAGTGAACTCATCCATTCCTCATTCGATTTTCTCGATCATCGAGTCCAAATTAGCCATATTAACCACCTACTTAGAACACCTTAAACAACATCCATTGATTCACCCTCCAAATCAAATACCAATTTCATCTTGATTGGTCTATTTTTGTGTCTGAATATATCTTTCCTAAGTCTTATATTGGACATGTTATTCATCATACCTTTACCGATTGAGCACGAGTTGTGCAACTAATCCTTTATTTGTAGATCGTTAATCATTCTCTGGAGTAGTCACCTTCATCATTCCATCATCTGGAGATCCATCTTCGATAATTGCATCAGAGCTTCTTCACGAGCAGCAAGTTCTAACCCTAGCCGTCATCATCACTTCCATTGTAGCCTCCATCTTCTTCGATTCCACCCCGATACAGGAGAGCCTGGAGGGGATGAGAAATCCCCTCGTGGCCCTATTGGAGTAGCGCCACCACTGCGACACCACCATAGATCATTGAAGAGGATCAAGCGCCATCGCAACCCATGATTTGGGGATGAACCCGTGGAAGAATGATCGAGTTCCATGTTTATGACATGTGGTACAAGTGGACGGTCTAGATCGTAGTAGCACTGTTATCCTAGACCCCCGATGTTGAGCTGGTGGAAATTTTGCTAATTAACCCTTGTAAAGATCCGATTTCAAACACGCGCCTAGGAAATATATTAATTACATTTAGGTCCATGGTTAGAGACCTAATTTTAAGAATTGCCATTTCTTTTATTGTAGTTTTTTCTAAACATTCCTACTTAGACTTTGGATACTTGTGATACATCTGGACATTATTCTAGCATTGTAATTTTTCTTCATTTTATTTCGCCTCATATTTCGAGGATTTTCCTCACATTTTCTATTTTGATTTCTTTCTTCGATTTTCGATCCATCTTGATTTCTCTCTCGAGCCTATTACTGGAGCCATACTTCTACTATATTGTATAATCTATTTTTCTACTATTTTCACATATTATATTTTAAATAAACTATCTGAAAAATATTCCTTTTGAAAATGAATAAATAAATATTGCAAATATAAATAAAAAAATAAAAACAAAAACTACCAAAAAGAGTTTTCTCACGGAAGAAGAAAAGAAAGAATGATAAAACATCACAAAAATATTTTTCTCACTTGAAAAATCTGAGCGTTTCAGCCTTCTTGAGTTCGACTCAAGAGCACTTGTCAGGCTAAAAAAGATAGTGAAAATCACAACTTTAGGAGAGAGCCTGCTGTTTTTTTTCATTTTCTCTCTTTTTTCTGTCTCTCTACTAGCTGTTGTTCCTTTGTTTGAAACAAGGATTTTGCTTCAGTGATTTGCTTTTGAAAATGTAGTAAGAGAATTTTATTGTTTAATTTACATGTAAAGCATACAGGGTCGAACTAAGTGAGGCTACAAAAGCCCTGAGGGTTATTTGATACAAGGAAAAAATCAATCAAAACAAATAAAGAAGATCTATGAAAAACTATGCTTGGTTTTTTATTTTAGATTTTGTATTATTTTACTAAATTTGGTCTTTTGATATTTCGATTTTTTAATTTTTAATTTTCCAAAATATTTTTAATTTTATAAAATAAAAGAAAATAGGAATGAATAAAAGAAATTAATAAAAAGGGAAGAAAGAGATAATTTTTGAGAATTTTATAAAGTGGTGAAAATAAATAAAAAAATTTATTTTGTTTTTTTTGATATTTTTTTAATGTTTATACTATTTTACCAAAATTTTATACAATTTAAAGCCTTTAAATAAAAGAAAAACAACAAATCGAATAAATAGAACACAAAATGAATGTTTTTAGAATTTTAAAAAATCAAATAAAGTAAAAAATAGATGAAAATTATACAAAATGAAAGAGGAATTCTGTATTTTCCAGAAAGGTATTTTATGACTCTTTGGAACTTTCTATTAATGTTTATTAATTTTTAACATTTTTGATTGTTTATGATTTTTATGGTTTTTATGAGGAATATAAACAAAATTATATAGAAATTAAAATAAATCAAAAGAAACTATAAAGATTTTTTTAAGTTTTTTTAAACAAAGTTTTATTTTTTATATTGATTTTAAAATGCAAACAGGAACTTTTTCTACTGTTTTTGAATTGTCATAATAAAAAGGATGAAAATGCAAAATTAAAATTATGGATGCAATAATTAATTATCAGACTGCTAAAATGATTTTTATGGATTTTTTAATGAGGTTTTGATAATTTTTATTTTATTTTAAATATGAAAAATAAATACATGCTTAGAGGGGTAGAAATGCAATTATTTAAACTCTTTATACTAAATGATAAAAAAATATGGAAATTGCGGGGTAAGTATTGCAAATTGTCTAAAAAGGGGCATGCGCAGGCATGGGAGCCCCGTTGTTATGGACCTAAATGTAATTAAATTAATTCTAAGGTCCAAACAATAACACAGAAATGTGATATTTTTATTACAATTTTCACAAATCTCACATGCCAAGCACGCGTTGTAGTGTAAATATGACTTACTTGCAAATGCTAAGGAAGGAAATGCAATTATTCAAATTATAAAATAAAAACATGTGTCCCTTTGGGACTTTTTTTCAAAATGAAATAACTGCATGGTATATCATGCAATTTTATCCTTTATTCACATGACACTATGGACACATGATGCTCTGCCTCTCTGATCGAATGGCTGAAAGTTGCTCATGCATGGAGAGGGTCGATTAGATCCGGCAGCTTTGATCAACAACGGATGATAAGGGATTTTTGAATGGTCAATATCAATTCTGGAGGTAGTGTTCTTGATTGGAGTGTATTGAGCGGCTCTGGAAGAACGTGGTTGAATGGTGACTCAAGCGATGTTCAACCGAGGAGATCTCGACCAATCACCGCCTGCATCGGCTCCTGATCATTTCTACGGCTTCCAGCACTCCTCCTTTGTCTATCAGTTGACTCAAAGGCGGTCGGTGACGACAAGGAGCTAATTTGGAGGTCAAGAGAGGCAAAGCTCCATGTGAACCTCCAGTTTTTGCTCGTTAGCTCCAAGCATAATTATTGACCTGCAAATTAAAGCTTGTGCTCGGAGGAAGTCTGCGGCCAATGGATATGGAAAGGGTGAAGGCACGAGGGTGAAGGTGCTCGAAGAGGAAGTCGATCCTCAGCTTTGGAACGTTCTGAGGGTGGTCAGAAGATGGAAGAGATGAGGAAGGGCAAGGCAGTTGTGTTGGCGAGGTTGTAATTGGTTGAAAGTGAATGGAACCCCTTTGATCTGTGATCAAAGGTTGAAGTTGAGGATTGGATTTTTAATAAAAAAATTATTTGCGAAATAAAAAATGCAAAATTGAAACTAACTGCCTATGGTTACCTACGTGAAAAGGAGGTGAAGATTATCCTCGATCCACTACAGAAGGCGGAGGTCGGAATGAGGTGGAGAACATCAGCCACGTGATTGGATCGTGATCATTAAGCTATCTCGAGCTCTCCCTGTTGTGGAGACAGGTAGCTGTCACCTAGCCTTCATCCATGGACAAACATCGGACTGGAAATCACAAGAGAAACGGAACCAATCGAGCGATGGAGTTGATCGATGATCTAAATAGACAGTGACTCTAGCGAGATTTCAAATTTGAAATGAGAGCATATCAAGGCACAATATGTCGATCTAAGGTGTTGGGGGTGAAGATGAGTGAATGGGTGAAAAGCCGGAGAAGGAAGCAGGAGCTATTAGTGAGCGAGGCACATGGGGTAAATGAGCGAAGGAACGACTGGTGAATGGAATACCAGAAATCCAGGGGTGACTGAGCAATTGACCTTGGTCAACAAACCAGGGTCAACCAATCAGGGCACCCGTGGAATAGGACAAAATAGGAATAATGACAAAAATCCAATAAAATGCTAAATAAATTAATTAAAAATAAAAAAAGAAATAAAAAGATTAAATAATACAAATAAAAAATTTTTAGAATAAAATAAAGTTATTTTTGGTGATTTTTAATTAATTGAATAATGTATATACAAGGATTAAAATAAATATAAAGTGTTATTTATAGGTTTGTATACATATATATACACAATGTTTTGATTTTTAATTAATTATTTAAAAGATATATACATGATTTTATATTTTATTTATTTAAAGTATTTTACAAGGGTTTTAATGAATTTTTATTGGATTTTTTTAATTTATTTATTAGTTTAAATAAATAAGTATATATACAGTGATACATATACAATATATACATGATTTCATTTTTAAATTTTTTATTTTATGATTTTTTTTGTATTTTATATAGTTAAATAAAATATTCTTAATTAGTTAAAAAAAATTTTCACAAATGTGCATAAAAAATAAATAATTAAATGATATACATAGTATACGTAGGTATAATATACATTAGTTCCCTAATTGGCCACATTTCACATGTTTGCTCTGATTTTTATGAAATCACCTCTATTTTAAAGATAATTTAATTTGAAGTACAATGAATGCAACTTTCATGAATTTGGAGTTTTAGCGAAACAGATGTTGATATTGAAAGATGAGCTTTATGGCTTTTTGAGAGTGTTGCTAGTTACACTATATACACATATTTTTATTGTAATTAATTTTATTATTTACAAAAGAATTTTAATCATAGTTTTCATGAAGAAATAATTTTGTTCACAAAGAATTTGGTGATAATAAAATAAGGAAAATAATGTGTTTCATTGACATTAGTGTACAGATGATTAATATACAAGTGACAAATGAATTTTTGGAATTTTTGGTGTTTTTGGCCTTATCTCCCCCTACTTTATTCCTTATCGATCTAGTTAAGTCTTGACCTTCTCTCGGGGTCTGAGTAAGCATGCACCTATTACATATATATACAATATTCAATTATTTTATTTTTCCTTTATTTCTTTATTTATTTATTTCAGGTTAAAATAGAGATAGATATACAATATTTACACAAGAATTAGTGTTAGTAAAAGAATGGATTTATTTATATTTACATGTGTTTTATAAGGGATTTTAAGCTAAAATAGATGAATAAAGATGATGAAATGCAGATTCATCATGCCCCTATGCTTTATCTTTGCTTGTCCCTTAGCAAACACTTATTTGAAGAATGAGTGACTAGAAGAAAAGACAAAGAATAAAGGAAATATAAAAGACGTATAACAATATTGAGTATCAAACTTATCTTCAACAAATTAAAGTATGAAGCTCTGTGTGACTTAGAAAATAAATATAGCTGAAAGATATATTTATAACCTAATCCCCGAGACCAAGTCAGCATGGATTAGTCGACAAATAAATAAGTAGGTGGAGATATGGAAGAAAACAAGTAAAAATAATTAATTCTACTCTTTACACGCTCTCCATTAATTATCCAATAAATACCAAAACATCAATGATTTTTAATTAATTCATATAAACATATTTTTCATCAAACTCTTTTCCTAATTATTTATAAAAATATGTAGAAAAATATAAAAATAAGTTAAAAATATTATCTTGTATATATGCCAAGAAATCCAATTTGTAAATTGTCAAAATCTCAATTTCCAAACATCATAACTTTCTTATACGAACTCCAATTTCACTCTACTCATCTTTAAAGTTCATAAAATAATATTCTCTAATTAATGAAGGTGATCCACTAAAATTAGAGTCCATTTGCAAAAGCCATTTTTGGGACCTGACTACAAATGGGTTTCTGGGCTATTTATTTTATCCAAAACACATTATTTATTATTTTAATGGTTTTATAATTTCTAATTTTTCTCTTGATCTTGTATTTTAACCCTAATTTATTTCATAAATTTTGGATCTTAATTATTATTTTAAATAAATAAAAAGCCCTGATTTATAGGTAAATTTATACTACATCACTTATATCCATATTTATTAATATACCTAAATTAATTTAGTAAAATCTGCAAAAATTTGTACATACTTTATTTTTAAACATAATAATAAATAAAATATAAAATGGTATATTATATATTACTTTATAAAATTAAAAATCCAAAACCTATTTATGAAGCATTATTTATACCTATATATGAATATCATATTTATACTTCGTAAAATAATTATTATTTATTAAAATTAATTATATCATAATTTAGAAAATTTAATTATATATAATTTTGTTTTTATACTTATTTAAAATTCCATTATTTATTATTTAATATCTAATTTATAATATATATTATTCATCTAGCCAACCAGGTGCTGAATCATGTCAGCACTTGGTGCCTTCTTCTTCAAGAAGTCAGGCCGATGCTTCTCTTCTACCAACCAACCTTCAACAAATTCTACCCACGCCATTGTAGCTCCTTCAAGTGATCCAAACCCTTAATATTCTCCTACCAACAACCTAGACACACACCAACCATTGATTTCCAACGAACTATCTTCCGATCACTCTATAAAAGCCTTTCCATTCGGCCATTCCAAACTAACTCTTCCTGAACTAACAATTTCCAAGATCCTACTAGCCGAACCCCCACTTTCACCTCCGTCCTCTACCTATCATCGGTTGTGACAGAGACTCAAGAGATCGTCGCGTGGAAGAAGGATCATCGGAGGAAGGTTCCAAGGCTCCATATTGGCCTGGCATCGCCGCTGCCGCAACGTGGAGCTCCGAGAAGCCACCCCGTCGAGCGACGACCAGGAAAGTCTTACACTTTGCTACCCCCAGATATTCCTCCATCTTTTATGCTTTTATTTCTCGATATTCGTGCCTCGATTATCCTCATTTAAGCATGTAATTAATATCTTCAAACATCCTTCTTAGATGCAAACCCATTCAATCCTCAAGATCCACTCCGAATTTCCCCCAAGTCGCCTTCCATCTCTTATATTTTCATTGTTACATGTTTTCTGGAAACACGTTATTTGATTTGCAAATTCTCATCTTTTGGTTGATTCAATCATGAATTGAGCGTATAAATCATCAATTGCAGATCCACTACACATCTGGAGCCATACATAATAATCTGAAGCCATAACTAACGAAGAAGATTTTATCAACAACTCGTTCTTCCGGCCGACTGTCAAAGCTAATCCACCATCTTTGACGATTCTTTGCTTCTGCATCTAGCAACCTCAGAGACCGCTCACCCGTAGGAAAGCTCGGATGGAGAAGGAGACTTCCTCCTTCCCCTGTAGGAGGCCAAAGATCGTCGCTGATCGTCGGAAAGAAATCAGAGAAGAGGAGGACACCACTGCACCCGCGAGAACAGGAAGAAGTGCTCAAGAACACGCGAGCTACAGTTTGTCGCCACGTTTCTAGAACTGACGGTCCAAAATCGCCTGCGTCTTGTAATCATGGTCATTGATCGTGAACCGGTGCAAAATTTGCAACAGAAATCCATCAAACTTCCAGAAATTACAAGCCACTCTAGCAATTTACAGAAATTACATTTAGGTCCCTGTACGGGGACCTAAATGCAAAGTTTTTAATTTTACTTGCAATTCAGTCCCTGCCAGGGATCTTCTGTAACATAACAACTTTGTTTTTCTTGCACTTATACCCCTGAACTGTATGGTAGTTTTGGAGCTTGTCTTTATTGTATTTCTTCTCGTATTTTCTAGGGTAGTTACATAACTACCCTAACGTCGATTCTTTTTGTTTTTCATTGAATTTTATTGCACATTTTTCTCGATTTGTTTCTGTAAAATCGTGTTATTTTGAGTGCTTTCTTGTTTTGTTGTATTATCAAGAAGAGAATAAAAATCTTGAGATTCTTTCTTTCCTCGAAAACCACAGTACGATTATTCTGTCTCCTTGAGTTCGACCCAGGGAACTTACCTAGATAAAAACTTGTTTAAAGGATTAAAATAGGAGAGAATCTTACTTGTTCATCTTTTCTCTCTCTCCCCTATTTTTCTTCGGATTTTGTTTGATCAACCTGACTTTTGTTTGGTAGTTTTCTACAACTGACATCCCTTAACTGCTAATAAAAGTTTTGCTATCAAAATGTCGTTGTTGTCAGGGAGGCGTTAGCTTTACTTCCGTTTTCGACATAATTTCGAGATTTTTCGATCTTCTTGATTTTAAAGTTTTCTTATTTATTTTCCGTTTTTGTTTGATTTTTTATGGCTTTTCTTGATTTTCTTCGACTTTTATAGTTTTCATTAATTTTTTTTTGGTTTTTTGTTTGCTTTTATTTTCACAGCTTCTTGTGTGTTTTTCTAACAAATTTGCAGGGCCTGCAGGATCAACTGGCTTTTTCGGAAGTCGAGTCAGTTGAAAGTGCAGAGATTGACCCCTTCTCTCATAGGTTGGTTGTAGAGGTGCAGAATTAGTTGGGATTTGTTATTTCTTACTTATAATATTTCTATAAAAAAATAATCGCACTTGCTCATTTTTCTATTTTATAGAAGGGGCCCCGTAAGGGCATCCTCACTTGTACCTCCCTCCCCCTTTCTCGAGGTCTGATGCACCCAGTGTCGTGCATTCGGTGGAGCAGGGCACCCACAGTGGTTTTTTTGCATCGGTATTTTTCTGTGGCTTTTTACGAGGCTAGGGGTTTGATTGGGTGTTTTTGATTTTTTCTCTCTGCTTGCGCTCTCGTAGTTAGTTTTAGGACTCGCTACCTAGGTGCGTGTTTATTTGGGATAAATAAAAAGAAAGAAAAAATTGTTAGACGTGTTGTTTGAAAAAAATCCAAAAAAAGTGAAAAACGCAAAAATAAAATCGGGACTGCTGAAATACTTAACTTAAAAATAAACGTAAAGACATCATTTGATTTGGGAGAGCAACCCCCCACATGGATTGCAGGTACACTTTCGAAATATTGTCAGTGAGGGACTGCACTTAAGATTAGAACCAAAGTCTGAGTTTCTCTCAAAATACTACTTAGTCCATACGCTTAATCACTGTTCTTCTGTGGGTACTCTCGGATAGCCAACAACGGTCCGAGTTTACTTAACAGAGTGGGAGGTTGATGAACCTCAGTTTCATCATCTTTATTTCACATAATTAACCCCCTTGCTTAAAAGTTTGTCAATAATTCCCTGTTAATGTCTAATAATTATCAGAGTCCTAAATAAATTAAAAATCACAAAAAAATGGCAAAACAAAATTCGTGGTATTTTTAGACTTAAAAATACCCTCAAAAATATTTCGGGTCCTTGTTTGATCTCTTTTCGAGTTTTGGTCAACATGAAACTTGTAGATCTCATCAAGATCTACAACTTTCATGTTTTGAGTTTTCTCAAAATCGGCCAATAGGGCCCTCAAAAATAAGAAAAACCCTCCTAATAATCTGATTGGGCCACGTGGCCCAATCTGGGGGCGCCACGTGGCCCGGCCCCTTTGTATCATCCGCCACCACTCCTGACCGTTAGATCTCCCCCTGAGATCCAACGGTCTCCATCTCTCCACACCAGCTGCTTGCCCCTAGCCATCAGATCAGACCCGCCCGTAATCTCCACCGTTCGTTGCCGCCGCTCTTCCCTCACGCCACGTGGCGATGTGTTCACCACTGGATCGCTCGTCCGATCATTCATCACAGCCGTCTCGTCAAAGATCGCACCTCAGCCGATCGATCATGCCCGTGATCCCATCTAAGTCGTTCGTTGCCGCCTTGCGCATAGCTCGCCACGTGACGCTTCCATCCACCGCCGAGCATATCGCCCCGATCTAATCGGGTCCGTCACTTAGCGCCTAGATCTCCACCGTTGGATCTCCAGATCCAACGGTCGGAGGTCATCGTCAAATGGCGCCGTTGCCAGGGACACGGCTCATTTCTTTTATTTTTTTGGATTTTTGTGTGTTTAATTTAGTGTTTCTTTTTATAGGTTAAATGATCATATATTTTGCATCTAAAAATTTTTCTTCTTATTTGGTATCTAACTATTGTTTCTGTGGCAGGGCCCTTGATGGATCAAGGAGGTGAGGAGCAGGACGTTGCCCGCTGCGAGGAGCCGCAGGAGCATGCTTGGAGCAAAGGAGGAAGAAAAAAAATGTCTCGCATTTTTGTTGCATTTTTAATAATTCGTCTTTTACAGCGGTCCTCGATCGAAGACTCACGTATGTAATCGAACGATCGTGGTTGTGTGGGGATCGTCCCCACTTGAGTGTCGACCTAGGACTTAGGCACACGGCTCTCCGAGCTCAATTTTCATATCTTATGTGCTTGATCGTAGGTTAGGACACACTTTAAATGAAGACGCACATAATCTCATATCACTTAGCTAAAATTCATGAAGATTAATCACCGCTAATAGATGCATGATTAGATGCGGCTTTTTCGACTTGCATACATGTTTGATTTGATTTTCAAAACGGTCCAGATTTTTCGCGGCTTTTATCGTCAAATCACTTCATGATTTCTCGCTTAGCCTAGATCGCGTTTTTCTTCATCGTATACATGTTTTTCTCGGCTTTCATTTTTTTAGATTGATCACCTAGGATAAATGAAAATTGGAATGAGCGGTAGACGATGATTTTCTGATTGATGTGCTAATCATAATTCAGTGAAAACCTAAAATAAAATTGGGACTGTTAATTGCAAGTCAACCAAAAATGGAGTAAAAATTCGGTTTTGGGAGAGCAACACCCGCGCATATGCCTTGATTCACATTTTCTTCGCATAAATATTTAATGTTTTATCACCAATAAAATGGACAAGACAATTAACCAACCTTGGTTGGTTTCATGTGTGAGTTGGTGAAACTATGGGTTTGCTTGTTTGAATTGAGCCATGTTTGCTACACACACCCCAAATCCAAAGACACTCCATTTCATCTCCGAAGATTCAGCCGCTCACTTGTATATTCATCCTTCTTCTTCGTTCACCTTGGGTCTCTTCCAACATCAATCTCCATCTTTATACTTAGGCTAAACTCAGCCTAAGTATAGGGGGGACCCAAGACCCTGTGATTTCTCTACTCATCTTTTCTTGCCTTTATACTTAGGTTATTTCTAACCTAAGTATAGGGGGAGCCCCTCTTAGCTCCCGTATATTCTTCTATATTTAAATGGACCTATGTACTTGTAACATCTAGTGCTATGGGGACATAGCAAAGTTTAAGTATAGGGGGGTATACCGTATATACCGTATATTTACTTTAGCTATAATCTGAAAAATTTGAAAAATTAAAAACTTTTTGGCTAAGGTAAAATTCTTTGGACTAAGAGAACTCAAAGGATTTCGCGGTTTTTCGATATTATGTTACACTATTTTATAGAAATATTTTCGAAAATGATTTTTGAAAATGTTTTGAAAATTTTCATTTTGTGATACATGGGTTTTGAAAAATCGCCATCTCTTTTTCAAGGAAAGTTGAGTCTAACTTGTGTTTTAACTCTTTTAAAATCCGTAAAAATCAGAAAACCCCTAAAAACCTTTAGGAGCTATTAATGACTAACTAAGCCCAATTAAGTCAGCCGCGTTCAGTGAGGGTTCGCCCTTAGCAGAGTGGATGGTTTAGAGGACATCGCGCAAGGCCCCGTCCTCAAGCAGCGGGCTTCAGCCTGTACTTACATCCATACTGGCTGAACCGCGGATGCTCAATTGAGCTTAGGAAGTTCTAATATCTCTTGAAGTTTTTTTTAAAAAAAAAAGTGTCTTGTTTTGAATGAAGAAGTTGGATTAGTCCTCTACATTTTCACTTTCACCCGGGATCTGATTTGGTCAAGAAGACTTAGCTTTTAGAAGTCTTTGAGATTTTAGGTTAACCAGCCTTAGTCATCAGGGTCTTAGACTTAATCATCCATATTCCCCTAGGTTTCTAGATTTGCATGCTATATTCCATGCTTAGTCTCAGACATAAAGAATATGATCAGCACATCACATGCACGACTGCGGTTCTCGATGAGATGAGGTTATTTTTCACCTGAGGGATTGGGATGAGGAAGTCAAAATTTGGATTTGATCTAATGATGCTCGAGGATGGGATAAAATCTTTGGAGGCTTCAGGAAACCTGAGTGTCAGCAATATTAGCCAGTATGAGAACTTGATTCTTATACTAATCTCTTGACATTAACCTAAGTGCCTGGGTGTGAAAAATAAATGAAAAATGTTGATCAGTGTGCGCCAACTCTTGGTAAAAGCAGTGGAGCTAGCCACCAATTATACAAGTCAATGAAATTCGAAGAAAAGCTCTCATTCCACCAAAGTCAAATATCAAAGAGCTTCCACCAAAGGCGAGCGCTCCTAAACTTTTCAAAGTGTCCACTTGGACCACCTCTATTAGGACCAGGAGTCGGGCTTTCACCAAAAAAGGGCTCTGCATCGTAAATGCTACAAGTCTGGGTGTCGAAGGTACGATAGGTACTCAAAAGAGACACACCCCGGTGTACTCCCAGGAAAACAAGTGCAGACGGCTCCAACTTCTCTTGACGGACGCACTGATCAACACCAAAAAATTGTGTTGCGTAAAAAGGCACTAGAGAGAATCCTTGTTCCAATGAGAGGGAGAGAAGAATTGACACAATCCCATGCCCTCCATTTCTGGCCTGCCATCTACATTTTCTAAGTCTGACAACTAAAGAGACGGTAGACTGAATGCAAGATTTGATTTATTCCCTAGTGCTGAGGATTGGGTCCTTAGGAGATTTTCTCGGACCAAGATTTTGGGTGACGAATTGACTCTACTCTCAGAATTGCAGTCAACACTAAACTCATATCCTTTAGTTTATATGTACATCAGAGAGAGTCTAGAGAAGTAGAGGAATTGGAAGCCTCTTGATTAAGGCTGAGTTGAACTCTGAAATTTTGGATCTCTGAAGTCGAGTCGACTTGATCAGATTGGATCCGGTATTCACATGCACAAGGGGGTTAATCCAACTTAGTCATTCTTTTTGATGCTCGAGGACGAGCATAGTTTAAGTATAGGGGGGTGATGAACCTCAGTTTCATCATCTTTATTTCACATAATTAACCCCCTTGCTTAAAAGTTTGTCAATAATTCCCTGTTAATGTCTAATAATTATCAGAGTCCTAAATAAATTAAAAATCACAAAAAAATGGCAAAACAAAATTCGTGGTATTTTTAGACTTAAAAATACCCTCAAAAATATTTCGGGTCCTTGTTTGATCTCTTTTCGAAATTTGGTCAACATGAAACTTGTAGATCTCATCAAGATCTACAACTTTCATGTTTTGAGTTTTCTCAAAATCGGCCAATAGGGCCCTCAAAAATAAGAAAAACCCTCCTAATAATCTGATTGGGCCACGTGGCCCAATCTGGGGGCGCCACGTGGCCCGGCCCCTTTGTATCATCCGCCACCACTCCTGACCGTTAGATCTCCCCCTGAGATCCAACGGTCTCCATCTCTCCACGCCAGCTGCTTGCCCCTAGCCATCAGATCAGACCCGCCCGTAATCTCCACCGTTCGTTGCCGCCGCTCTTCCCTCACGCCACGTGGCGATGTGTTCACCACTGGATCGCTCGTCCGATCATTCATCACAGCCGTCTCGTCAAAGATCGCACCTCAGCCGATCGATCATGCCCGTGATCCCATCTAAGTCGTTCGTTGCCGCCTTGCGCATAGCTCGCCACGTGGCGCTTCCATCCACCGCCGAGCATATCGCCCCGATCTAATCGGGTCCGTCACTTAGCGCCTAGATCTCCACTGTTGGATCTCCAGATCCAACGGTCGGAGGTCATCGTCAACCTCCAGACCCCCATTCTTCCCACGATTTCCACTCCGCGCACACCTCGCCCCTTCCTATTCTCTTGACCACCTCCGACCACCTCGCACATCGCCAACCACCTCTGAGTCTTCCCCAGTCATCCCTCTACCTCGCGCATCATCCCACTAACTCCGACATCCTCTCCACTCCTCCCATCTCTCCCTCCAAACCCACGTCTCCACCTCCATAACCGGCACCTTCGAGCTTTAAATCCGCCGCCCCATCAGTCAAAGCACCTTGTCCATCTTTACGCAGGGAGCAGCCCAGCCCTCCTCCGCCTCCCTGTAACAGGGGGAGGCAGTAGGATTGAGCGAAGACGACTGTCTCCCCCGGTGAGACCCGCCGCCGTCATCGGCGTCGTCACGGCGCAACCGCGTCCGCTCGAGCTGCTCCGAGTCGCTGCCGGAGTTCAGCGAAGACCCGGGGACCTTCTCGAGTCCCCAGCCCAAGCTCCCACTTCACTTCCGACCAGGTAAGCTCCTCTGAACCTCCTTTGATTTTTTCTTCGATTTTATCGATTTAATCAGGTCTCTCCGGCCACCCCCTCGCTCCGATAACCCTCCTATTAGCTTCGCCGTTAATCCCCCTTCCACGCGCATCTTTCCGATCACCTCTTCCCTTCTTCATATCCTCCGTCATCTACGACCCACCTCCTCCGCCCTCACGGCGGAGGAGCACCGAGCTCCTCGTTCTCATCGCCCGCATGAGCTTCCACTCACTCACCCATGCACCCTATCGTCGCTTCGGCTATTTACTAACCCTGCAGGTGCCCTATACGCCAATGGCCGGAGCTTCGCCTGAGCATACTTCGTCGCATCAGCCTGCAAACTTCGAGCTCCGGCGACCCTAACCCGGATGACCGACGCATCCCTCGAGCTCACAGCTTCATCGACGATCTTTCCGTGAGCTCGAGGGAGGTTCACAGCGCCCTGGAGAGAGCGGCGGAGACAGAGCTACATCGCCGGAGGTCCAACTCCGCCACCAGCTGAAGGAAGAGGACGAGCCGTAGCTGCCGTTGGATGGTCCTCTTGCAGCGACCATCCAACGGCCATGACGAGACCACGCCATCGAGTTCATCAACCGTTGGATCCAACGATCCAACGATTCTTATTCCGCCACGTCGTCACTCCAGGATCGCATAGCAGCCGCCCGCTCGTCACGATCGGAGGGACTCCAGCCGGCCACGTGGCATCACCAGAGCCTCACCGAACCTCAGTCGCCGAGCCTCCAGGCTTGGGATGTCCGAACCGCCTCCGAGCCTGCAATGAGTCCAAGCCTCAGCCGAGCCTAGCCGAAGCTATACCGAACCTCTGCCAAGCCTTCATCCGAGCCTCGAAGGCGCGTGCCTGGCGCGTGCCTTCTGGGCATTTTGCGGAGTAGCCCTCGCACTTCTCCATATTTGCAAAAAGGTCCCCGCGCTTTTGGGTAAATTACAGGGAAGGTCTCGCGCCTTATTTTTATTGCATTTTAGTCCCTCCCAGGGACCTTTTTGTAGTTATCTTTTTATGTTTTCTTTCATTTATGCCCTTGCTTTCTTTGTTGAATATCTTGAGCTACGTTTGTCCAATCGAGTTGATTTCAGTTTCGTTTTGAAGCTCTTCTAGTCCTCTTTATTATGGCATGCTTAAATTTTAAATCTGACACTATGATCCGTGATGTATTATTTTATTATTTAAGTGTCTTGATTTTTTTTATTTATCATGCCTACTTGCTTCATATGTGTAGAGACTTCTTTATTCTAACTCGCATTTTCTATGGCTCAAGTAACTTTGATTTTGGGGCATATCATTCACTTTGCATGCTCATTTATTTGCTTTTTAAAATTTGATAAAAAAATGCATGTTTATTTTAATGCATTGTCATGTCTTGTCTTGTTTTGTGTCTCTGCATGATTTGACCTATATGCTTTCATTAAACACTTCATTAAATACGCTTAAATCCGATAAATACGAGAGAGGCTCGTGTCCCTGAGTTCGACCTTGGTATCTTACCAAGTAAAAAAATAAATCTTCGATCATCTCATTTAGATTCATGGCATATATTAAAATGAGGTGATCGTTTTGACAACCCGAACCGGCCCGACTACGATGACATTTCCATGTGCTAAAAACACTCTACTAAAGGGCCGATTTTGCGGTTCGTCAGAGGTTTAGAGGACATCGTAGTAGCATGGTCCTTAAGTAAAACAATTAGCCGGAAATAGTCTATACTTACTCCCATACTGGCTGAGAATAAGTGGTTTTGGTAAGGACTCGAAACAGTGTTTCGAGGAAACTTCAGGCACCTATCAGCTCATGATAATCTATAATAATACATGTCTGCTAATATAACCCTAAAACTGACAAACGATCATCACCGGGTTGTGTTGGTGAATGCAGGGTTGTTTTGTATTTGCTTGTGAGGCTTGTGTTATCTCTTGACATCTTATACGCCTTCACTCTCGATCTCTGGATTTTGACATCGTGATCTCCAGATATCACTTGACATCAAAGATGATGACATGATGGCTTCTTCGCTCAAACTCTGTGAGCTCTCGACGATCCACCATTCGTCATACTTCTTCACAGATTCAAGATAATCTTCCTGAATCGATCCTCTCTAATCACGAGGAGAGTCAGAACCAAACTCCCTCGCCTCCCAGTCCTTCTTTTGAGGCAGACCACCACCTCCAATTATCGTCTATTTCTCCTGTATAATTTTTATTGAGCTCTTATGAGACTTTTTCTATCCCAAAAGATATAAAGGATATGGCTCGCGGGAAGTGATCAATCGAGGATCGATCAGTTGAGGACAAGAACACATATGGAAGACCGGATCCAGCCACAGACATTACCACGTGGATTCTAGACATGCTACAACATATGAACTTACATATTAGAGAACAATTTAGAGTCCAGAACGAGCTATGAGCTGAGATCACCACACTGAGAGCAGGAGCCGGGAATCCACCACCGTCAACCATGGTTCCCGTGATACTCAGAGACCAGTATGACCCTGGAGCCAGGATGCTACATCATTGGATTCAAATACCACCGAATCAAGGGCCGTACGAGCTACAACCGTCCTTTATTCTTTGCTTCACAAGTTTCACGGGAATGCCACAAAGGAGCCGTTTAACTTTCTGCAATAATTTGAGATGATTTGCGGAATGACTAGTTATCCAGGTGCTACGTAGGAGACCATTCACCTCAAAGCCTTCCCCTTTCACCTTAGCAGATAAGGTTCTCTAGTGACTAAGTCATTTGGGGAGGGAGATCTCAATCCAGAAGGCCTCGCAACCACCACATCACCAAGAGCATCAAAAGGTGACAAATATTTTAGATTCTGAATCAAATACCAACATGGGATACATTAGTGAAAAATTAACATTGGTAGATGTGTTCAGAAGAAAATTCAGGCCCTACAGCTGCTGCAAGAGTTGGAGAAACTCTCATCACTTCCTCAGCAGCTAAGCGATCTGACGAAGAAGGTGACATACTTGTAGCTTCAGTACCAGCAGTCTTGCACTTCTTCAACTTCTCAACCTATTCGGAGATCCTTACTCGCTCCTCCCACCCGTCAGATTCACTTTGTCCAAAGCAAACTGTGTTAGCATACGGAGACTTCGTAGATTGATTGGCATGAGGACCTGTCTTATGCCAACACAAGCCAGATGACCAGCCCTGGAGACGTTGATGTTAAGTCTCAATCCACTCTTGAGATCAACGGGATATGGTACATGATGAATCCACATTTCATCATCTTTACTCTATCATTTTGGCCACGAAAACCCTGGCAAATGCATGTAAATACCCTTAATTCATACATTTTAGCATCCATGCATGTGCATGTAAATAGTGTATAAAATAATGTTTTTAAAGACAAAATAATAGAATAAAGAAAAGAAAAGAAAAGAATAAAATATTGTAGATATTTTATGACCCGAAACCCCAAGACCCAGGCATCACGATGAATAGGTTGACAAGGAATAAAGTAGGGGGAGATAAGGGCCAGAATACAATAAAATTCCCTTTCATTTTATTTATTCTTTATGCATTTTGGGACCTATTTTTGGTTTCATTTTTTATACCTTGAATAAAGAAACTTTGTACATGAAAGTTGCAGATAATTAAATAAATAAAAATATAAAATTGATTTCACCCAAAAATAATGTACAAAGAAAAAGTTATGGTATGAATAAAATTTCAAAATTCCAACTTCCCACACCTGTATCTCCCTAATAAAAACTCGAATGCATCGAACTCACCTTTAATTGAATATAATTTTAAATAATCTATTTAATAAAGGTGGTTTTGCATTTTGCGGAGCTACGTTTTGAAAGTTGAGTTTTGGACCCCTATTGTATACTTGTATAGATTAAAATATTCATTCTATTATTTATTCATTATTTTCATAATTTTATATTTTTTTAATTTTGTAAATATTATTTATAATATATATGTATATTAAAATCAGAATAAAAACTCAAAGAAAACATAAAATAAAATACATGTATATATGGCATTCCTAGGTATAATACCTATACATATACATATAGAATTACTATTTATATTTTATTAAATGTACAAAATACATCAAAAAAATCAAATAAAAATAAGTTTAAGTGCTATAAATTTATAAAATAATAAACAAAAAATAAAAAAGTAAATACATAAATCAAAATTAAAATAATAAAATATATAGATATATGTACCTATATAGGACATAAAAGGTAACTTGTAATTATATTCCTCATAAAAATAAATAAAAATCACCATAAAATTCTTTGTAAAAAAATGAACATTTTTTATTTCATAACCTAAAATTAATTAAATCATTTACTATTTAATTTCGAATTTTCTAATAATTTTGACCAGCATTTTTCTAGATGGTCCACATGGACCAACCAGCGCTGGTCATTGGTTGACCTCGGTCAACGCCCTGACCGAGGCCTGCCAGGCCAGACAATTCAAGATTTTTGCCCCGTTTCAAGAAATTATGGCGCCTAAATCTTCCATCTTTTGGCCTCGATCCCTTCTTAGGAATTCTTCCCCGATCATCACTAAGCCACGCCATGCATCCAGGTCACGCAAAATCCTCATCGTTCGTGCATGGCCCTCGCTTGAAAGTCACGCCACCACCATGTACATAACCGACCCGCCACCTTCGTTCTGAAGTTTGAACCCTTCTTGGCTAGTGATCCTCCTCCCTTTGGCATGCTTCGCATTGCTGGAGGTGACAGCTCCGCAACAAGACCTTTAGGCTAGTCGAGGAGGCCTTGAAGCGGCTCCACCATCTCCGCCGACCTCCGGCATCGAGGTCTCCCTCCTCTAGTCTCCGGCCATCGAGGTATACCCCTTCTTCCCTTCCTTCTTGCTTCATTTTCTTTCCTGTAGTTGTAGGAGTACATTAGACCCTTTAGATTCCACCGTCGTTCGCTATCTCGCCCAATCGCGCTCCATTGCTGGCGCGCACCGTTAGCCGAATCTCCTCCACCTTTCATAGCATTCATCTGATGCCCATTCCACCTCTTTGGGGTCCAGGCATTTTGCCCTAGCCCCCTTCACCCCTTTTTGTAGGTCAGCAGCGCGTAACGACCCCTGGAGATTCATCTTCGTACTTCGCCGGAGGTACCTGGAGCTCGAAGCTTCGCCGCCCTTGCGCTAGCGCCTCAGAGCCCCTCCGACAACATCGAGTGCTCCAGCACGTAGAGCGACCTTCCAGGAGCACCCTGACCGATTTTGAGCCCGAAGCGTTGCCGGAGTCTCGAGATCCAGATCGGGGAAGTTCGCCTCACCGACGTTCTTCCTCGTGGCCTCCCTGCTATCTGATCCAGTCACTGACCCAGTTTTGATATCAGTCGTTAGATCCAGACTCGTCTCAGCCGTAGATCTCCATCCGAGGATCTGATCTGTGCTGTCAATCGTCGAACCGTCATCGCGCGTTGTGCGCGCGCCACGTGGATACGTGAGCGGCTCTCCGTCATTCGATCGCACACATGTTGGGTATTTTGCACTTTTGACCCAACCATTTTGTGTATTTCATTTTAGTCAATAAACTTCCATTTGTAGTTTAAATACTTCTGTAATATTTGCATCTAGACCCCGTACTTTTAATATTTGCATTTAGGTCCTGTCTACGTCACCTCACGTGACCCGTGCACGTGGGGTGGTGAGTATTTCGCATAGGACCCCCTTGGGTTTTGTTTATTTCATTCCAGTCCATGAACTTTTTGTTTAAGTTGTAATATTTTGGTAAAATTGCATGTTAGCCTCTGGAGATTTGTATTATTGCAAAATTACCCCTGCCAGGTCACGTGCCCAACGCGCGTGAGTTTGGATATTTTGCATCGAACCCCCTCCGGGTTTGGGTATTTATATTTAGTCTAGAAAATTGTGTTCAATGTCATATATTTTTGGAAAAATTGCAAGTAGACCTTTGGACTTCTGTGTATTTTGTTTATGCCCTTGCTAGTATTGTATTTTTACGTGTATGTTTGCATTTATTTCATCATCATTTGAACTCAAAAAATTACTAAAAAGATACCATGTTCCTGTTGCATTGTAGTTTAACGCCATATTTTTAGTTTACTTTTTTATTGCATTTTCATATTTATAAAAAATAAAAAAACTGCCTGAAAAATTCCCCAAAAAAATATATTTTATGTATTTTAGTTTGTTTTATTATCTGACCAAAAATCCGTGAAAATTACAAAAGAAAACTCCAAAAATAGCAAATATCTCAAAATCTTCATAAAAATCTAAAAAATTCGTAAAAACTCCAAAAAGTACATTTTCTATCTCTAAAATTTCTTTATCTTATTATCTATCTATAAAAATTAATTTGAAAATTTTTCACTCCTGTTTGCTATTTTATTTCTATATTTTTGTCTCGACTATATATTGTATTCACTGTTTACTAGTGTTTTTTACTTTAAAAATACCAAAAAATAGGAAAATCTAGCAAAATCACAAAAACATTAGAAAAATATAAGAAGCCCAAAAAGATTTTATTTCCTGAATTTTGTTTATTTTTCCCTATTTTGTTATCTTTTATTTAAAATTAATTTGGAGAATTTTTGTTACTGTTTGATATTTTATTTCTCCATTTTAGTTTCAGCTTTTTATTTTATTTCCTGTTTTCAGTATTTTAGTCTTTAAAAATACCAAAAAATAGAAAAAATCTATAAAAATCACAAAAACATTGGAAAAATATAAAAAGCCCAAAAATACATCATTTCCTGATTTTTGCCTATTTTTACCCATTTTATAAATATCTTATCTCCCTCTTTTCTTATATTGTTTATATACTTCATTTTATCTTTTATTGAAAAAGGAAATATAAAAAAAATATAAAATATAAAAAGAAAATATAAAATTAAAAAATTAGAAATCAAAATACAAAAATATAAATAAAAAAAATTAAAAATTAAAAACCCACAAAAATTTGCATATTTGTAGGCATTTGATCACACATCCACATTTTGTGCATTTTTGCCTTGATCTATCTTGCTTGCTCCCTGTGTTCGACACTCTACACATACTTGCACACTATACACACTTATTGTAGAGTAATAATAAATTTTAACTCCACCTTGCTTCTCATTGTTTGATTGATATTGTGGGTTAATCGTTGATTGTATACAGGATTCGTGAGCGGTCGCTCAGCGACACTGTAGTCCCGCCTTGTGTGTATTATTTTGACCCTCGCAAAATCCGTGTCACCAAATGGTGTCTTTGCCAGGGAGAAACAACATATAGATCATTCTTTTGTGATTGATTGTGAATATTTGCCAACATTTTTACCTATTTATTTGATTATATTGCTTGACTGGTCTAATCACCTTTTTATTGGATTTTAAGCGAGGTACCGCCAAACGAGGGAAGCGCTCCATCCTTGGTGCTTGAGCACCCACGTGAAATCTCACTTAGCACCAAAGAGAACTTCGAGGCTTGAGAAGACCATCACTTCTTAAAGAGTTTTTGTAGTTTAAAATATTTGTAATTTGAAGTGAGAGAGACTTAAATTTGTAATAAATTCGACTCTCCAGGACACTTGGGCTTAATTTCCGAGGGTTTGTTCCCTTGGGAGCCTCTTCTATTTTCGCGGTTTTATTGTTGGTTTTGTTTTCATTGCTTTTCTTTTATTTTGATTCACGAGGATTTTGGCCCCTAGATTTAGGATTTTATTTTGATCGTGACGTAATTAATTAAGGACCACACACCTAATATTTTGCATGTGCCTATAGATCGTAAGTGGACCTAATAATAACTCACAAAAGAAAAAGCTATCTTGGTCATCTGAGGTGTCACGTGCCACTAGAGGCCGTATACAATGCTGGCAGGATCCGTTGTGGCGGACACTGATTGGCATCAGAGACCGGACTCTGACTCCTCTTGTTGACGATTTAGCTACTATGCTTCTCATGTAGAAATTCTTGTCTAAGGTCGATTTCTTCTTGCATCATATAGGTAGTTTAATTTTTGTCTTTAATTTATGCGCAGAGCACCCTGCATGTAGAGTGCTGGAGAAAGGTACGCATTTCTATCTCTGCATGCATCATTGTGTTTGATCGTGCATCAGCTTTTTCGACTTCCTCCCCCATTTTATTGGACCTAAAATAACCAGGAGATCGAAAAATTCGTTAGGCATTGTCATTATTTCAGAAAAACAATAAGAAAAAATGAAAATCATAAAATTGGGATCGCTAATGCATACCTGACCTTAAAACTCATCCCACCAAAAATTTTGTTTTGGGGAGAGTATCCCCCTCCTTGTTTGATTTATCTGCTGCGAGAGAGTGACCCGACACTAGGATAGAGCCACGCCTAAAACTCTAGTTGACTACTGATTGTGGTTAGTCGTTCTCTAGTGAGGATCTCTCCGGTTACCGGTAAAGCGGATCGCGACATCCTTAGCAGTGTGAATTAGCGAGAACAACCGGGTTACGGTCCGCAATTCATACTGGCTGGGAAAGATCTAACGTGGATCGGAACAGTCGACTAGGAAAGTAGGGTTCCTAACAGCTCGCTCTAACGCTCTGATAGATTGACTGATCACCTAATAAAATTTGACAAGATAACAGACCGAACCTTCACGGTCATCAGCTCAAGCGTTGCGTAGGTGAATAGGGGGTTTGCTTTTCACATCTTGTTTGCTTTCCAGATCTCATCTGCCCTTTTCCAAGATCAAAATGATGGGAAGGAGATCCCTTAGGCCACATCTGGTGGTACCGCTATCAAGCACTCCTCCCTATTCATCTAGGTCGGCTTCGGGGAGTCCAAACCAACTCTCCGAGCCTGAGTTTACATCCACCCAGTTCTCCCTCAACCACCCTTCTTCTATTAGTCCTGTGGTGTCAGAATTTAGTGCAGAACAGAGTTCAGAACATTTGACGGCACCTGAGATGGTTTCTTTTGACTTTGCAGAAACCCCAGAAATGGAAGGAAGAGAGGAACACCCAAATGAGCAGAGACCACCTCCATACATATATGATCAAGCTTCCATCAACAATTCAATGCTTGCCTCCCTGGAGACCATGCAGAGACAAATCAGAGACCAGGGATTGTTCATGGGTGAAATCATGAGGGAGATGTGTGAAGTACGAGAAGAATGAAATGAGGGCGGTGATAACCCAGACGCAGCGAGCGAAGGAGGAGAACCCAACCAGGAGAGGCCGCCTCCGAGGACCATGAGGCAATTGCACAACCCTTGTGCAACCCTCACACATCGATGGATCCGACTCCCTCCCATATACGGAGACTTCGAGCTTCGCTCACATACCATTCAGCTGCTGCCCAAGTTTCACGGGCTGGCCACTGAAGAACCTCACCTCCATCTGCAAGAGTTCGAAATGATATGCAGTACAATCCATGACAGGTTTGTGACTGAGGATACCATCAAAATGATAGCCTTTCCGTTCTCCTTGGTTGATAGAGCCGATTATTGGCTGAAACATTTGGGAAGGTACATCGACACTTGGGAGCAACTCTAGAAAGAGTACTTGAACAAGTATTATCCACACGGCCGGACAAATGCAGCAAAAGCAATGATAAGTAATTTCACAATGATCCCCAACGAACAATTCCATGAAGCGTGGGATCGCTTTAGAGAGCTCATTGACCGATGTCCACACCATGAGATATCACAGCCCAATCTTGTCCAAAGTTTCTTTTGCAGGCTGACATCGGAGCTACAGGGGCTTGTAAATGCCTCATGTGGGGGGATCTTATTTCTCCAAGGATGCAGAAGTGGTCTAGGCCATTTATGAGCACATGGCAGAAAATTCTACAGTGATGTCCCAGGGTCGAATCTACACAAACTCCAAGGTCCCGCCACAAGCCACTTCTTACCACCACATTACCAGGATCGATGCTGGGAACCATACTTCGTCAGCAACAGCAACACAAGATGAATCGGTAGCAGCTGACATGGGCATAATCAGTGAAAAATTGGACCGCATCGAGATTTTGGAGAAGAAGCAAGGCCAAGGTCTGGCACAGATAGACCAGTTGGCTAAGACCATGAGTGACCTGAAGACTCACATCTTGAATATTCAGGAGGCATAATTATCTTCACATCCGCCTCCCAGGTCATTGGCTGAGTCTAGAGGTAGCCGTTCTACCCCACCACCTCCCGCATACCGCCAAGTTCACCATGTCCAGGAGGTACCGGTACAGCAGTTGCCACACTATTCAAAGCAGCCACCATCTTAGGACACTCAGATGGTGGTCTATCAGCCGGATCAGCCTTTGGCAGCACTACCACCTCCACCCTTCGAGCAGGAGCCGTTGATGGAAGTCAATGGGATATGGTATGACCAGTACCCCTAGCAGCCTGGTATTCGTTGTGATCACCCAGGATTCCGATGGACCACCGGAGGTGCCTCATCCCAGTAGCAGCCTCCAGCTCAGGGCAATCATAGTAGCCAACACCAACAACCCCAGTACTCCCAATAACAGCAGTATTATCAGCAGAATCCTTGTCCAGCCTATCAAGGACAACAGTGGAGGCAGCGGCTGTAGCCTTACCAGCCGCAGTACTCCCAGTCTCACCAGCAACCTCAGTTCCAGCAAGGGAACACTCCCGGTGCTTCCGCACCTGTCTTAGAGAACCCAACACTCAATGATCTCACCCGCTTGTCTCCGAATAGCAGGCATCCTTCCGACGAGAAATGGATGAGTTCCAGCGGGAAATGAGGGACATCATAAAAGGGAAAGCTGCCATACCCACACATAGCGAGCCAAACCCGAATAACTTGAAGAGAAAGTCTGAGCTAGTATAGTTTATAAAGGACACCACTCCTAGTGCTTATTTGAATGACATGCATTCTATGTTTGATACTCACTTCTTGTCACTTAGGAGGGGTAGGGAACCAACCGGCTGCGGCTCATCTGAGGGACGACATCATGGAGAATCTAGAGCCCCAGATGTGGAGAGGAGCGATGCTGATGCCACTAACAACAATGATTATGATGACGGTGGTGTTGATGCCACCAAGGATGACGATCCAGACGACGGTGTTGAGGCCGTCTTGGAACCAGAAGCAGATAGTGGTGTTGAAGCCACCATTTTTGATGCAGAACCATAACGCGGTGCTGAAGCTATGAAGGAGAATATTTTGAGTGGTGTTGATGCCCCCATTTTGAGTCCATTTGTATTCCAACCTTCTGTACTACCATTTTCTGTATCCCGGGACACTACAAAAAATAACAAAAAATGAATAAAGGAAAGGTTTCTCCATCAATTCCGAGTCCATGTGTTATGAATGATGATGTTTGCATGGATTTTAGTCCTTCATAGGGCCAGAAACCTTCTCCTATCCCTCTGTCTGAGGAGGGCCCATCCATCCCCTTCCCTCAAGCACTTCGCTCAACGAAGGAGAATAAAACGGAAAATCCCAAAAAGAAGGAATAATTAGAGTTCATCCAGCATATGATAGACAGATTTCAGATACAGTTGACTCTACAGGAGGCACTAGAGCACATACCCCTTTTCCAAAAGAACCTGAGAGGAAAGACCACCGTACGCAGGAGGAGGCAGAACACTAGAGGAGAAAACCATGTGCTGACCCGTGCCACATGTTGTGCCATTCAAAACCAGTTGCCAGCCAAAACCTGATGCAGGAGCTGCATATGTCAGATGCGGCTTTTCTATCAATCTCCTTCCTGCAGCCTTACTCGACCGATTCGAGTTCGGACCGCTCCATCGGAGTCGGACATTCCTTCAGTTTGCTGATAGGTCTATCAAGAGGCCGAAGGGGTTGTTGAGAGACGTGGTCGTCACCATTCAGGGCATGAAATTCCCCGTGGACTTTGTTGTATTGGACATGGAGATCCCTGAATCGGTGACCGATACCCTCATCATACTAGGACACCCATTCTTGGCCACAGCCAA
The DNA here is from genome assembly GCA_037367405.1 of Ottelia alismoides. Lineage (NCBI taxonomy): Eukaryota > Viridiplantae > Streptophyta > Magnoliopsida > Alismatales > Hydrocharitaceae > Ottelia > Ottelia alismoides. The sequence goes on from JAZKJV010000830.1 coordinate 59,523, forward strand.
GGCGGTGACCGACCATGATAGTGGGAAGGTATACTTTCGTGTAGAGGGAGAGAGTATACAAATAGAGACGATTGATGAAACCCGAGCAAGAGATTTAGCCTGCTCAGAACCATGCAGTGACACAGTGTAGATGATAGATGCTGAGTTAGACGTCCACCAGGAGTGTGATTTTCTGATGACCGATGATGAAGCAGTTTGGAAAGAACCAAAAGAACGAGCCCTCACCTTGTCTACAAACTCAGAGTACATCCTTTTTACGGCAGACGAGAGTTCGGAGAGCACACCCTTGGCAGAGGACACTATAGAGGCTGATAGTTGTGTGATGAGTGGAAATATTGATGATTGTTCAGATTCAGATCCCTCAGAGGCAGACTTTGATTGGAAGGATTTTGATACATATTTGCCATGTCTGTTTCCCGATGAGTCGACGGAGAGGATGAAGAGCGAGCCAGCACATATTATAGACACACCAACAGGGTTCCCTTCATCAGAGTCACAGGTACAGCGAGAGTTCTCACATGCAGGCCTGCTTGCTTTCACACAGACATATCAGAAGCCAGATTTGCCAGCTCCCACCAAGCCAGAATTGAAGCCTTTATCGTAGTCGCTCAAGTATAGATTCCTTGCAGGAGAACCAAATATGCACCCAGTCATTATCTCAGCAGATTTGACTGGAGAACAAGAATCTCGTTTGATGGAGGTTCTTGAATGCAACCACAAGGCAATAGGATGGAGTGTAGCTGATCTCAAGGGGATATGTTCGGCCATGTGCTCCTACCGTATCTACCTCGAAGAGGACACTAAGCCATCGCATGAGTTCCAACGACAGGTGAACCTGAATCTTCGAGATGTAGTAATAAAGGAAATATCTAAATGGTGGAGCACCGATTTTATCTACCCTGTCTCCGACTCTAAGTGGGTTAGTCCTTTCCATGTGGTACCCAAGAAGACTGGTGTCACTACAGTTGTGAATGAGTCTGGAGAGGAGATCGCCACCCGGATACCCACTTCTTGGAGGATCTATGTGGACTACATACGATTGAATGAGGCCACGAAGAAGGATCATTTCCCTCTACCAATTATTGATCAGTGTATCGAGAGGATAGCTAGGAAGAGTCATTACTGTTTCCTTGACGGGTATTCCGGATACAATCAAGTGGCTATTGCGCCCGAAGACCAGGATAAAATGGCGTTCACCTGTCCATTTAGGACTTATGCTTTCAGACGGATGCCCTTTGGTCTATGTAACACTCCGAGACATTCCAAAGGTGCATGTTGTCCATCTTTTCGGACATGATAGGTGACTACTTGGAGGTCTTCATGGATGATTTCTCAGTCTACAGCGACAGGTTTGATGCTTGTCTTGACTGTCTAGACCGAGTACTTTAGCGCTGCATAGAGGTAAACCTTGTACTATCTTGGGAGAAGAGTCACTTTATGGTGACTCAGGGGACGTTCCTTGGTCATATCATCTCCAACAGGGGCATGGAGGTTGATCCGGCCAAGGTGGATATCATTAGAAAACTCAATCCACCGTCCAATTTGAGAGAATTGTGGTCTTTTCTGGGGCATTTCAGTTTCTACCGACGGTTCATTCAGGACTTTAATCGAATTTCTCGACCGCTTATCGATTTATTGACTAAAGACACCGCGTTTGTTGTAGGTGATAAGTGTATTAAGTCCTTCGAGACTCTCAAGAATTTAGTTGTCGAGTCTCCTGTCCTTCAGCCACTCGATTGGTCTCTCCCATTTGAGATCATGACGGATGCTTCTGATTATGCCATTGGGGCTGCGCTTGGATAAAGGAGGGATGGATTACCCTATGCCATACACTACGCTAGCCGGATGTTGGATGAAGTTTAAAGGAATTATACGGTGAATGAGAAAGAGATGCTAGTGGTAGTCTTTGCTTTGTATAAGTACAGATCTTACATTCTTGGATCTAGAGTGACAATATTTACAGATCACACTACCATTCGGTACTTGATGTCGAAGAAGGATGCCAAAGCCAGATTGACCAGATGGATCCTTCTCCTCCAGTTTGATATTGAGATTAATGATAAACCTGGATCTAAGAATGTTGTGGTAGATCACCTCTCCCGCCTAGAGAACCTTGAGGAATCTGAGCCCATAACACCTATTACTGAGACTTTTCCAGATGAGGCGATGTTGAGTCGAAATTTGGAGATGGTTTTTGAATTTTCTTTTATCCGCGGCAACGGCAAAATTTTGTTGAGCAAGGAATTTATTAGTGTGTTGGAACTTCTATGAGACTTAGAATTTTAAAATCAACAGCCTTCAAGTTATACACATCATTGTCACAGTTTCGGCTCAGAAGTCATCTTAGATCAATCCTCTTCCTAAAGCACACCCTATGAACATTGAACAATCAACTCATGTGTGTGAAAGGTTTTAGCTCTTCACATCCAAAATGCAGGACTACCATGCAAATCTCCTCTCCAATAACTCGTCCTCGGGGAGTCAGGTATTTCCTTCTAAGGTCTGTCGCGTTGTGTTCACAATCGAATAGGGGGAGAAGTTAGAAGAAGGAGAAAAGAACTGGAGGGTGGCCGGTGTAGTCACCTCTCCTTGTGAAGCTGGCCAGTGTAGCCGAGTCTCCACCAAGATCTGCAGGTTTCTTGAAGCTTGGACCTTTTTGGTCAGATATTTATTTGGTAGTGGCTTCTTTGTATTTGGATTTTTGGTGGTTCTGCTTGGATCTTGTTGTGCCCCTACGGATATAGAATCTTTTGCTTCCGTACATTTTTTGGGGTCTTAGAAAAAATTGTGCCCAGTCGTCCATCCCTTTTCCGAAGCTTTATTTCAACCCGTACTCCGGTCTTTAGATTTCCACGCTACCAGAAAAGAAACTCACACAGTCTTCCAACATCCCGTCTGAGTTGAGCTAAGTGCATAGTGTGAGAGTACAAATTGATTCCCTATTCCAGAGTTATACCCAGAATGAAGAGACCAGGTTAGACAATAAGAGTCAAACGCTGCACATTGTCATGTGGAACTCAAAGAATTAAGTCAAGGACCTGAAGCTTCTAAAATCCTATTTCTCGGTGAAGTTCCTCTAAGAATTAGGTGGATTAAGGTCCATCTAAGCTCCATTCTTCAATTTTATTCCAGACATAGTTTAAATGTCAATACTATCCTGAAAAATGCACATGCAAATGCAACATATGAACAATGCAAGGGTTTTTTTTTTGAAAAAGGAATGATGCACATGTGAAAAGAACACACTTTTTTTTTAAACAATTTTCTAGTTTTGAACTTTTTATGGCTTTTTTTGAAGGAAAATGCAAATGTGAAAGAAAAGTTTTTTTTTTGAAATTTGCAAATTTTTATAGAATTTTTGGTTTTGCATTTTTTTTGTTTTTTTTTGTTTTTGTTTTTTTTTTTGAAACGGGTTAGTAAAATATACAAGTATATACAATTTTTTTGTGTTTTTGTTGATTTTTTTGTTTTGATATTTTTTGTGTTTTTGTTTTTTTTTGGTTTTTTTTATTTGTTTTTTTTCGCACGTGGATTTTACAAACTATACACACATAACCCTCCAAATAAACGTATTTAAAAGTACGAGTTATGTCTAAAGTATATATACAATATATACGACACCCCCCTATACTTAGCTCGAACTATGTCCTCATAGTGATCAAAGAGCGAAAAAGGAAGACATAACTCGTGCTAAGTATAGAAAAGTGAAAAGAAAAGATAAAAAGAAGAAAAGATGGTGATCCCCCCCTATACTTAGGATCAAGTAATCCTAAGTATAGTGGAGCGTACAAAAGGAGAAAACCGATGACGAGAATGTACAGACTCAAAAAATAAAAAAAAACACGATTTGAACAACATCACCCCCCTATACTTAGGGTAGAGTATCCCTAAGTATAGGCAACAACAAGAGTGATGAACAGGACGAAAATGAACAACACAAATCGTTCACCCCCCCATACTTAGGATAAAGCACATCCTAAGTATAGCATATACACACACACACGGAAAAGGGGTGAATGATAAAACAGGAGAAGACAGAGTAAAACGAAAGGATATACAAGAGGAGTGGATGTACAAAGGTCAAGAAGGTCGAAAGCGAACCTTCTTGCGGGACCGCTGTGGTATGGATTTGACAAGGTGTAGGTCGATATTGGGATCATCATTAGATATAAACTGAGTAGAATTGACCAAGAATATATCCTCAACGGTTTCAGATTGTGCATGCCTAAACCGATTATTGGAAGTAGTATGGTCATTTCTGGCCTGGGAAGTCTCGCAAACATCAAAGTAAAATGGCTCGAAATCATTATCCGAAAAAGTAGGATCATTTTCAGCCTGGCGAGCCTCTATTGGATCATCATCTTCATCAAAAGGCCCAAATTCCTTTATAAAAGCAATCAAATCAAATTGGGCATGATCGGTCTCATCTGAATCCGGGTGTATAGGAACGGACTCATCAGTGAAAGTAGTCAAATCATGTCCGTCATGTTTAGTCTCAGACTCTGCCTTCCGCTCTATGGTGTCTATCATGTAAATTCCGCGGATGTCATCAATACATCGCCACATACCAGAAGGGGGAACTCCAAGGTCTATGCTTTCCGAGTCTTCCTCCTTCAAGAGGAATTCTTGGGTTTCATTATCATCCAACATATAACAAGAATCTCTGATATTATCATCGATGTTAAATTCCTTAGGATTTGCTAACACGGGTGGGTTCTCATGAGATGCAGGTTTCTGGGCAGTGGTGGGTGTAGTGATCAACACATCGCTCCCTACATCAGAACGGAAGCGAATATCTCATGAACCATAGTCAATAACGGCTCCCGCAGATGCGAGGAAAGGTCATCCCAGGATGATTGGAGGGTGCTCCACAGGGGAGGAGGTCTCCATGGGCATTACAACAAAATCCGAAGTAAAATTCAGGCCCTGAATAGAAATGACAGCATTTTCTATAATACCCTTCGGCCTCTTGATAGATCCATCAACAAATTGAACTATCATCCTGGTTTTCTTAAGAGGCCCAAGATGAAGATACTGTACCATAGAGAAGGGTATAACATTGATTGACGAACCGCTGTCAAGGAGAGCGTTATCACAAGAATAGTCAGATATGGAGCAACTCACAAGAGGTGTGGTCGTGTTCCCTTTCTTAAAATATGGACGGTGAGAGATGGCATAGGCAGTGGCCATGGTCAAGATGTGACGCTCAGATCTTCTCCTTTGCTTTCTCTTTTTGTGTTGAGGAGTAGATAAATCTGTCATGGCCTGTTGAAGTGGAGTTTTAATGATCTCTTGAAGGGTGGCTACCACTTCAGGTTCAGTCAATATTTTTTTGAATTTTTGGACCTCATCCATACAAGGGAGGAGGTCGGAATCAGCATTTACACGAGGATTTCCAAGAGCAGTCTGTATAATGGAATCCTCGGGGTCAAGATTGGGACATGTGGTGGATGATTGTGTGGGCAATTGGTTGGGCATTTGGATCCTCTCCTCACAAATTGAATCAATAATGTGTCTCCCAGAATCTTTTTGTATTTTCAAAATTTTCTTATTTTTTTTGTATTTTGGGTGATTGCAAGCTCTCATGATTATCCTCAAATGAATCCATATCCTCAAAAAGTGGAGCAGCGTTCTGGCTCGTATTTATATTAAAGAGATTGCTAATCCTCGAATTCATATGCTCCACCATCTGGTTTAGTGTCTCAAGTGTGGAAATCATGAAAGGTGACTCCAAAATCTCATGATCGGGAAGGCTGAATGAGGGTGGGTGAAAATCAAAGTCCTCCGCTTCCTGAAATAATGGGTTAGGCAGATATGCACAAAAATCAGGAGGAAGATCCTCCTGGAAAAAGGAAGGTGGATCGTCTGGAGAGTACGAGGTATCTTCGAAGATCGGATTAAAATAACTCCAGTCGGCCATCTTCGAAACAAAAGATTGGAGAGCACGAGGGTCAAGCCAAAAGATATGGAGAAGAAGGCGCAAATGCACAGAAGGATCTAGCAAGCACACAAGCAATCAAACACAATACAAACCCTCAGTTCACCAACTCAACTCAATGTGAAGACCGTGAAGGTTTGGTGTCTTAATCTTGTCTGTTTTAGAGTTAGGTGATAATCACAGAAGTTGTACAAACACTTAGGCTGAATTATGGGATTTGGGCACTAACCTTAGTGTATACGCGAGCAAGTTAAAACGAATACAATGAGGGGGTGACTCTCCCCAAAACAACGATTTTTCCTTATGTTTATTTTAGGGTCGAGTGTTCTTTAGCAGTACCAAATTTTAGGCAGTTATCACTTGGTTTAAGTATATTCAACGAATCGTCTACCGAGTGTCCAATTTCCTTTTAATTTATGTGAGTGAAAATAAGGAAGGAGATCGGAAATGCCAATGCGCGATTAAAAACGATGATGCATGCAGGGGTTAGAGATGCGTACCTTGTCGCCAGCACTCTACATGCAAGTGATCCGCACAGAAATAAAATAAATTATCCTATATGCAATGCAAGTGAACCATCCTAAATGATAGCTTCTATTAACGGGCAAGAACAAGTTAATTTGACTAAGTCCAAATTACGCTCTACTCTATAGGCACAGAAATGTCTTGTTTATGGTGTTTGGACCTAATTAATTACCTGGCTCAAGCAAATTAATTAAAGCAATCAAGAGGTAGCTCACGAAATCCGCAGAAAACAAAGGAAAATAAAGGCGATGAAAACAAAATCGATGAGGTCCCCCAAGTGCACCGGCACTTGGCGAAACAGACCCCACAACAAATGAATGTCCTGTTACAAAGTTCAAATGGAAAAGAAACTCTCTCTCTCTCTTTCTCTTTCTTTTGTTCGTCTCTTTCACTCTTTTTCTCACGCTATCCTGCGGCTTGGTGAAGAATCAAGCCGCCTCCATGTCGCTTGGGTGCTTCGGCTCTCCTAGGATTGCCTCCTTCGCTCCGCGGGCCCTCGCAAGAAAAAGAAAGGAAAATGTGTAAGAAATACAATTATCAAATATGAGAGAAAAGAAAATGAAATGAATGCAGTGATATGAACAATGAAGTGAATGGAAATATTTACAACCAAGAATAGCAGATCAAAAGAGAAACCTAACTACCCTCGCCGTGCCTCCCCGGCAACGGCGCCATTTTGTTGAGTCGAAATTTGGAGATGGTTTTTGAATTTTCTTTTATCCCCGGCAACGGCAAAATTTTGTTGAGCAAGGAATTTATTGCCGGAAATTAATTGATGAATAGGTCGTTGCTTTTCCCCCAAAACCCGCGTCAACAAAAGATTATTTTTTTTATTTTTGCTACTTATTAACCTGTATAGCGGACAGGGTCGAACTCAGGGAGGCTACAATTCCCGAGGGTTATTCAATTAATCAAAAACTAATTAAAAGAAAACAGGAATCTCAAAGGACAACTATCCTTGGTTTTTGTGATTTTTATCTTTTTAGTTTTTTTATATTTTTTTTATTTCTAAATTTTTTATATTTTCTGATTTTTAAATTTTTATGATTTTGATTTTGCAATTTTTTTATTTTCAAAAATAATACGACGCAATATAAACAAGGTAAAAAATACGCACACCAACTCTTTTTACAATTTTCAATTATGCAAAAAATAATCAGAAAAATCCAAGGAAAATATTTTTGGGTTTTAAAAGCTTTGAAATATTTTTGAGAATTTTTATGGAATTTTCAGATGTTTTTGTATTTTCTAAAAATTAAACAGTGAGGAAACAAGAAAATGTGCACAGCCTGGAGTAATTTGCAAGTTAAAAATCTTTTAAATGCCCAAAACTCCTGGCTACTATTTTTAAGACAAACTAGAAGAAAATATCTACAAACAGGAACTGAAATCACAATTTTTGGATTTTTGTAGAATTGTTTATGATTTTTATAAGGTTTTTGATGTTTTTCAATTTTTTTGGGTTTTATAAAAATTAATGCATGAAAATTGGTCTGAAATTAAAAGACAATGAAATAAAACTACTCTAATTTTTTTGGAATTTTTGGAGCTATTTTCGAATTTTTATGAATTTTTGAATTTCAGGAAGACAAAAAGGCACTGTTTTTGATTTTTTAATAATATCAAATGAAGTTAAAATGCTACGAAAATTTTATGCTAGGAAGAATAGCACATCAGGAGTATAGCACAATTTTCTCAAAATTTTTGAAGCATGAGAAACATTTATTTCAATAGAAGATCATGCAAGTTCAATGTTCTGCAATTTAGGGACCAAATTGCAAATAGTTCAAAATTCTTCAACAAATAATAACATAAATAAAGTGCAAGAAGGAATGTGTAAATTACCCACTTAAAACGTGCAGTGCACGTGCTTGAAGCTGGCAGGGGCGGTTTTGTAATTTTGAAATCCTCCAGGGGGCTTGATTGTAATTTCCCCTTCTCTTTTTTTTAAATTAATCAAAACCCTAGAGGGGGTTTCATTTCTTGCATGGAAAGCCAACAGGGGAGGCAAGGGCACCCGCCACCCACCCCTTCTTCTTCCTCGTCACTCGCGGGGGGCGCGAGAGAGGCGGCGCTTCAGGCGGTGCTGGCGGTGGATTGCGACGGCGTGGCAGGAGTGCAAGGAGGAGGGCGGCTATGGCACGGTGGGGCCGCGCGGGCTTCGGGCGGCTGAAGGCGGAGATGGCAAGGAGGCAGGTCCTCACGGCGGTGGTCCAGCGGGTGGGAGCTCAGGCGGGCGGAGGTCGACGGCGCGAATCTGGAGCGCCACGTGCACAGCGACGCCGCAGGAGGAGCGCGGCTCTGGGCAGTTGGCGGTGCGAAAAGGGCACACTGCTCGAGGTCAGGGCGGCGCCGCGCGACTGGCGGGGCTTCTGGAGGGGGATGGCGCCGCTCGCACGGCCTGGCGGAGATGGGGCCCTACGCTCGCGGCTGGAGGTCGGCGTCGAGGGGCTTCAGAGGTGGCTGCTAGAGGAGGTCGCCGCGCAGGCGGAAGGAAGGGCCCAGAGGCGGAGGGGGCCGCGCGTGACTGCGTGGCTCGATGGACAGTTGCCTGCGACCGTCCCACTTTTTTTTGTTTTTTTTTTATTTTTTTTTTGTAATCTTATGTTGTATGTGCTGTAAACAAAAAATAAAGAAAAACTCCTCTCTCTTTTTCAAATCTGGAAATAGAAATAGAAAGGATGTTTTTTTTTATTTTTATCTTTTGATATTCTTTTTTCTTTTTAATGTTCTCCTGCAAAACAAATGTTAGAAACAAAGCAAACAAATGGTTTTTTTTATTTATTTACAACTCGGAAAATGAACGGGGATTCATTGGAGATGAGGGATTCGAATCCGATCTCCGGCCACCGTACGTGGCCAGAGTTGATAGATCGTGGGAGATAGAAATCGAAGGCGGAGAAAGGTGAAAATGAAGTGAAAAATCGAGTCGAGTGCGGATCAAGTCGTGATGGATTTTAAAATCTAGAAAAAAAAATGACGATGGAGAAAAAAATTGCGAAGACTAAATTACGATTAAACTAAGATAAAAATATGACGAAAAATTTGGATCTCACCTTAGGAGTGGAAAATGGACCGTGATCGCCTCGACAAGGCCGACTCGCTGTCACCGGACGGCTCGGAGGCTAGGCACAATTCTCGACGAAATTTTCTCTCGGAGATCGGGCTCCTCTCTCTAAAGATTGATCCAGTTGGAATGAGGGAGAAGGAACCATATAAACAGAAAAGAGAAGAAATTTGAATTTTTGAATTTTTTATTGGATAAAGGGAGATAAAAATTGAAGTGAAATTTTGAAAGAGGGAATTAAAAATTAAAATTGAATTTTTGATAAAGAGAGATGAAAAAATGATTTTTTTTGAATTTTTTGGTGGAGGAGAGATGAAATTTGAAATGAAGATAAAAGAGAAAATAAAACAATTATCTAATTTTTTTGAATTTTCGTCACTTTATTTATTGGAATTAAAAAATGTTATTTTTTTTATTTTTTTATGATGGTTAATTAAAAATAGCAACTATATACATATACTATATACATATGTGACACTATATACAAGGGTAAATGACGAAATTAGCCTTTTTTGTGTTTTAAAAATTTATTATTTTTTTTAAATTTTTATTTTTATTAAAAAATCAGTGGGATTAATTTACAATATATACAAATATGATATGCACAAAAATACATGGGAAAATTGCACAAACCACCCCAGAAAACCGACTTTTCAACCGTAACTCCAAAAATTATGAAAATACAGCCATTTTGAAGATAATTTAGTTTCGAGTTCAATGGAACTGAGATTTGATTCAATTTGAACTCATATGGAGCCGGAATTGGTCTTTCAATTAGTGCTTAGTGGCTTTTTCCAAGTGTGGCTACTTTTATTCTGTACAAGATTTAATTGTGCAATCAATTTTAATAATTAGAACACATTTTAATTTACAACTTTGATTTTGAATGTTATTTGATTTGAAGTCAATTAAGGTACACATAAATTAGTGTCAATTTTATACAGATATACCCAAAATAAGTGAGAAACACATCTTTTTGGATTTTCTAGTTGAGGACCCTATCTCCCCCTACTTTATTCCTGGTCGATCAGGTCACGTCTTGACCTTCTCTCGGGGTTTGGTTCAGCCTATACACAGTCTTCCTTTTTTTATTTTCTTTTCTTTATTTATTTTTTTATTTTCTTTTCTTTATTTTTCCTTTCTTTCTTTATTTATTTATTTTAGGTTAAAATTAGTCAGAAATGTACAATATTTACACAGATGCAAGTTAGTAAGAATATGGAGTTAGCGTTATATGCAGGTATTTTATAAGGGATTTTAAGCTAAAATAAATGAATAAAGATGACGAATCGCAGATTCATCAGGCGATCCTTGCTATCACCTCTCTTCCATGGTATGCTGACATTGTGAATTACCTTGTTGCCAAATCCATTCCACAAGGTTGGCCCAGGCAGCAGCTTGATACCTTTCTTGCGAAGGCAAAGTCGTACCAGTGGAAGGACCCCATCCTTTATCATAAAGGAGGGGATAACATCTGGAGACGGTGCATTCCTCAAGATGAGCAACATAGCGTCCTCACCTACTGCCACAAGCTTGAGGCAGGTGCACATCATTCTGGGAGATGGACAACACAGAAGGTGCTCCAATCCGGCCTTTGGTGCCCTACCCTTTTCAAGGATTCTGATGAGTTCATGAGAAGGTGTACTAACTGTCATAAGATGGGTACTTGCGAACAGAGAGACATGATGCCCATGCAGCCCATTCATTTTTGTGAGGTTTTTGACGCATGTGGATTGATTTCATGGGCCCATTTCCTAAATGTAAGGCGTTTGAGTACATTCTGCTCGTTGTGGATTATGTGAGTCATTGGGTTGAGGCCATCTCTGCCCGAGCCGCAGAAGCTAAAACCGTATGTCGTTTCTTGAGGAAAAATATTATTTCACGGTTCGGGGTACCTAGAGTCTTGATTTCAGATGGGGGGTCTCACTTTATTAACGACAAGGTAAAGACCCTTGCAGACGAGTTAATTATTGACCATCGTGTTGCCACACCATATCACCCTCAGACTAGTGGTCTTGCTGAAGTATCGAATTGGGAGATTAAGACAATTCTACAGAAGGTAGTCCACCCAGACCAAAAGGATTGGTCACAGCTTTTGGACTCGGTCTTGTGGGCCTATCAGGCGTCCTTCAAGACACCATTAGGGACATCTCCCTTTCGTCTCGTCTATGGCAAGCCATGCCATTTACTAGTGGAGATTAAGCATAAGTCACTTTGGGCATTTACAGAGCTATTATTGGATCCCAAGAGTGTAGGAGAACAGAGGAAAGCAGAGTTGGTAGCCCTGGAAGAACTAAGAGATACAGCCTTCTCAAGTGGCCTACAATAACAATTTGAGCCAGATCAGCAAGTATGGTTATTTAATGCTAGGTTAAAATTATTCCCAGGGAAATTACAAGGTAAATGGAAAGGACCATATGTGGTCCGGAAGGTGCATGATAATGGAAGCATTGATATATCTGAACCTTCATCGTCTTCCACTTTTAGAGTCAATGGTCAGCGCTTGAAACCATATCTAGATCATGACCCGCCGACCGTTGATGATGTCCCGATTCATTTGGTATGAGATGTGCTCTTTGACTCACTCCTTCTGCATCTCATACATGATTATCACTTATGCCTTCCTCTGTACAGATCCATTTGTCTATATCATTCATTTTTCAGTTATGTCTGTCACCCCGTCTTCATCCTATGATATTGTTCTACTTAGGACACGCCTTGTCCTAAATATAGGGAGATGCACACACTGAGTTGCGAACTATTTTCTTCTTTTCTTTTTTTCCTTTTTTACCTTCTTTATTCTTTGATCCTCTCCATTGTCTCCTCTTCTTGTCTATACTTAAGGATATCTTACCCTAAGTATAGGGGGAGACAATAGGAGTACGATTTGTTCATTCCCACCCTTGACCTCTGCATTGTGTACAGTCTGTTGTACTTAGGATTCTTTGATCCTATGTATAGGGGGGACAGTCAACTTCTCATTCGTTAATTCCATTCCTATCGTTATTTATTTATTCATTCTTTAGACTTGTCTATACTCAGTACGAGTTATGTCTTCTCTTTCCTCTTTGATCTATGAGGACATAGCTCAAGCCAAGTATGGGGGGTCGTATATACTCTGTATATACTTTAGACATAACTCATACTTTCGTATATTTACTAATAAATATATGTCTAATTATACTTATAAAAATTCATCAGAAACCTTAATAAAAAGATGTTTATATTCCTCAATTTCTTTTTGTATTTACTGATTAATAAATCAGGTGGAAATATTCTCTGCAAAATGTTTGAAAAATAGTTTGAAAATCTGTGTGAAAAATCTTTTGAAAACTATTTGGAAAACGTTTTGTACATGTTTTCAACCTTTTGTAAAAATATTTTGGTTTGTAAAATTTATTTTCTTTGTGTGCAATAAAATGTTTGAAAAATGATTTGCAAATAGTTTGAAAATGGTTGCAAAAATATTTTGAAAAATCTATCTATACTGTTTGAAAAATCTTTGCAAAATGTTTTTCAAATGTGTGTACATGTTTGTAAAATTGTTTATAAAAATTATTATTTTGGACTATAGTTTTCCAAATTGTTTGTAAAATGATTGTTGAATAAGTTTGAGGAATACATACATCACACCAAAATTCATTATGTATATACCTATAAAATTGATCACTTACCCTATAAATTCTTAAAATCCACTTCTTGTAAATATAAGAAGCACTCCCATGTAAATATTTGTACCTAGCTTTTAGCAAAAATCTTTGTTTTCAAAAAATCCCAAAAATATTTGCAAAATTAAAATCTAAAAACATTTGAAAAATCTCTTTGGAAAATACAAAAAAATGCATATGCATCATCATATTTTCAAAAATCCACAAAAAGTTCAAAACCTTTGAAAATTGCATCACAAAAATATTTTCTGAATTCTTAATAGCATTTTGCATAGCATTAGCATTTTTCGGATTGAGTTTAATAGTTGAACGAGTCTAAGTAAAATTCGGAGATTGGAGCTTGATTGGATCTTAAAATCTACCTAATAACAGGAACCTTATAGGTACTGGGTTTGAGGTACTTCAGGTCTAGTTGACTTAATTCTTTGAGGATCACGGGACTTAGTTCAATGGATTCTTGACTGCCTACATAGAGTATTTCAGAACACACGGACGACTCTTGTTGATAATGACCTAACTTGGACACCTGCACCTTTCACATGGCTCAACTCAGTTGGAGTGGTGAGGGGATTGGATTTGTCGGTATGAGACGCACACAAGTGGAAACACTTGTCCTCCTCTAGGGAGGGAAGTGCACCCCAACCCGTCAAGTGATGAGGAATTCTAAAGACAGGAGAGTGTAGGTTGCAATAAAGCTTCAAAAGAGGGATAGTCTACTAGTTCAAGAGGAAAAACTCCTTATGTAAATGTTGTTATGAATAGTATTCAAAATAAATGGACAGGCCTGTACAAAAATAAATGCCTGCAAAGTTTGTGAATATATTGTACAACCAATAAGCAAGATTGAGTTCCAAAGTCATATCATGTGAGCCTGCAGCTGGATGACTTGAGTATACTGGTCTTGCATCCTAGGATAGGTAGCTACACTAGCTACCGTCCATTCTTATCTTTACCCCCTCCTCTTGAGCTGGTTGCCACTTGAACTTAGAAGGGAATACCTAGCTCCTAGAGGAAGGAGTCATTGGATTGGGGAACCATTGGGTTTTCATGCTGGAGAAGTTAGTCTCTTTGTCATTCTAGTTGGGGAGAGCCACAATTACTTACATTGTACGAGTCAGATTCATAGTCGTAAGGGTTTGCGTATGAGTTGAGATATTTCTGACCTGGCTATTAAGGAGACTTGAGCAGAGTCTTGGGATTCTCAGGGATTGTTGGATTTTGAATACGGTTCTCATTAAGGTTCCGCCCGCACTTAAATTCCAAAGGTCTGACTTAAGCTCCAAACTTTGATTTTGTAAGGACAAGTTTGATAATTAAACTCCATCCATCCATCCTTCTTCTTTTTCTTTTCTTTGTTTTTCTGCACTTCTTGGATAAGTGTTTGTTAGGGACTAGAAAAGGTAAAGTATAGGGGGATGATGAATCCACATTTCATCATCTTTATTCTATCATTTTGGTCTCGAAAACCCTGGCAAATGCATGTAAATACCCTTAATTCATACATTTTAGCATCCATGCATGTGCATGTAAATAGCGTATAAAATGATGTTTTTAAAGTCAAAATAATAGAATAAAGAAAAGAAAAAAATGAATAAAATATTGTAAATGTTTTATGACCTGAAACCCCAAGACCTAGGCATCTCGATGAATAGGTCGGCAAGGAATAAAGTAGGGGGAGATAAGGGCCAGAATACAATAAAATTCCCTTTCATTTTATTTATTCTTTACGCATTTTGGGACCTATTTTTGGTTTCACTTTTTATACCTTGAATAAAGAAACTTTGTACATGAAAGTTGTAGATAATTAAAAAAATAAAAATACAAAATTGATTTCACCCAAAAATAATGTACAGATAAAAGTTATGGTCTGAATAAATTTCCATAATTCCAACTTCCCAGACCTGTATCTCCCTAATAAAAACTCAAAATGCATCAAACTCAATTTATTTGTATATAATTATAAATAATCTATTTAATAAAGTTGGTTTCACATTTTGCGGAGCTACGGTTTGAAAGTTGAGTTTTGGACCCCTATTGTATACTTGTACAGATTAAAATATTCATTTTATTATTTATTCATTATTTTCATAATTTTATATTTTTATAATTTTGTAAATATTATTTATAATATATATGTATATTAAAATCAGAATGAAAACTCAAAGAAAACAAAAAATAAAATACTTGTATATATAGCGTACCTAGGTATAATACCTATACATATACCTATAGAATTACTATTTATATTTTATTAAGTGTACAAAATACATCATAAAAATCGAATAAAAATATATTTAAGTGTATAAATATTTTATAAATTTATAAAATAATAAACAAAAATAAATATAATAAATATATAAAATAAAATTGAAATAATAAAATATATAGATATATGTACCTATATAGGACATAAAAGGTAACTTGTAATTATATACCTCATACAAATAAATAAAATCACAATAAAATTATTTCTAAATTAAGGAACATTTTTTAATTTATAACCTAAAATTAATAAAGTCACTTACTATTTTATTTCGAATTTTCAAATAATTTTGACCAGCATTTTTCTGGTTGGTCCACGTGGACCAACTAACGCTGGTCGTTGGTTGACCTCGGTCAACTCCCTGACCGAGGCCTGCCAGGCATGACAATTCATGATTTTTGCCCCGTTTCAAGAAATTATGGTGCCTAAATCTTCCATCTTTTGGGCTCGATCCCCTCTTGGGAATTCTTCCCCGATCATCACTAAGCCACGACATGCATCCAGATCACGCAAAATCCTCATCATTCGCTTATGGCCCTCTCTTGAAAGTCACACCACCACCTTCTACATAACCAACCCGCCACCTTCGTGCCGAAGTTTGAACCCTTCTTGGCTAGCGATCCTCCTCCCTTTGGCGTGCTTCGTGTTGCTGGAGGTGATAGCTCCGCAACCAGACCTTCAGGCAAGTCGAGGAGGCCTTGAAGCGGCTCCACCATCTCTGCCGACCTCCGGCATCGAGGTCTCCCTCCTCTGGTCTCGAACCATCGAGGTATACCCCTTCTCCCATTCCTTCTTGCTTAATTTTCTTTCTTGTAGTCGTAGGAGTAGATTAGACCCTTTAGATTCCACCGCCGTTCGCTATCTCGCCCAATCGCGCACCATCTCCGGCGCGCATCGCCGGCCAAATCTCCTCGACCTTCCATAGCCTTCATCCGATGCCCATTCCACCTCCGCGGGGTCCAGGCATTTTGCCCTGGCCCCCTTCACCCCTTTTTGCAGGTCAGCAGCGTGTAACGACCCCTGGAGATCCGTCTTCATACTTCGCCGGAGGTACCTGGAGCTCGAAGCTTCGTTGCCCTCGCGCCAGTGCCTCAGAGCCCCTCCGATGACATCGAACGCTCCAGCACGTAGAGCGACATCCCAGGAGCACCGCGACTAATTTTGAGCCCGAAGCGTCGCCGGAGTCCCGAGATCCAGATCAGGGAAGTTCGCCTCGCCGATGTTCTTCCCCGTTCTTCCTCGTGGCCTCCCCGTTGTACAATCCGGTCACCGCTCTAGTTCTGATATCAGCCGTCAGATCCGGACTCGTCTCAGCCGTAGATCTCCATCCGAGGATCTGATCCGTGCTGTCAATGGTTGAACCATCATCGCACGTTGTGCGTGTGCCACGTGGATAAGTGAGCGGCTCTCCGCCATTCGATCATGCACGTGTTGGGTATTTTGCACTTTTTACCCAACCATTTTATGTATTTCATTTAAGTCCATAAACATTCATTTGTAGTTTAAATATTTCTGTAATATTTGCATCTAGACCCCCGTACTTTTAATATTTGCATTTAGGTCCTGGCCATGTCACCTCACGTGACCCGTACACGTGGGGTGGTGGGTATTTTGCATAGGACCCCCCTGGGTTTGTTTATTTCATTCTAGTCCATGAACTTTTTATTTAAGTTGTAGTATTTTGGTAAAATTGCATGTTAGCCCCTAGAGCTTTGTAATATTACAAAAATACCCCTTCAGGTCACGTGCCCAGTGCATGTGAATTTGGACATTTTGCATCAAACCCCCTCCAGGTTTGGGTATTTATATTTAGTCTAAAAAATTGTGTTCAATGTTATATATTTTTGGAAAAATTGCTAGTAGGCCCTTGGAATTATGTGTATTTACGTTTATGCCCTTGCAAGTATTGTATTTTTGCACGTATGTTTGCATTTATTTCATGCAACATTTGAACTCGAAAAATTACCAAAAAAATACCATGAGTTCCTGTTACATTATTGTTTAACGCCATATTTTTAGTTTGCTTTTTTACATATTTATAAAAAAATCAAAAACAAGCATTTTTGTTACTACTTGCATTAGAAAATACCAAAACAATTAAAACCCCCTGAAAAATTCCCAAAAAATATATTTTGTGTACTTTAGTTTGTTTTATTATCTGACAAAAAATCCCTAAAAATTACAAAAGAAAACTCCTAAAAATAATAAAATTCTCAAAATCTTCATAAAAATCAAAAAATTCATAAAAACTCCAAAAGGTATGTTTTTTATCTCTGAAAATTCTTTGTCTTTTTATCTATCTATAAAAATTAATTTGAAAACTTTTCACTCCTGTTTACTTATTTATTTCTATATTTTTGTCTCGACTATATTGTATTCATTGTTTACTAGTGTTTTTGACTTTAAAAATACCAAAAAAATGAAAAATCTAGAAAAATCACAAAAACATTAAAAAATGTAAAAAGCCCAAAAATATTTTATTTCCTGAATTTTGTTTCTTTTTCCCCTTTTTATTATATTTTATTAAAATTAATTTGGAGAATTTTTGTTACAGTTTGATATTTTGTTTCTCCATTTTAGTTTTAACTTTTTATTTTATTCCATGTTTTCAGTATTTTAGTCTTTAAAATTACCAAAGAAAAATTAGGAAAAATCTATAAAAAATCACAAAAACATTAGAAAAATATAAAAAGCCCAAAAATACATCATTTCTTGATTTTTGCCTATTTTTACCCATTTTATAAATATCTTATCTCCCTCTTTTCTTATATTATTTATATACTTTATTTTATCTTTTATTGAAAAAGAAAATATAAAAAATATAAACTATAAAAAGAAAATATAAAATTAGAAAATTAGAAATCAAAATACAAATATATAACATATTTGTAGGCATTTGATCACACATCCACATTTTATGCATTTTTGCCTCGATCTATCTTGCTTGCTCCCTGTATTCGACACTCTACACATACTTGCACACTATACGCACTTATTGTAGAGTTATAATAATTTTTAACTCCACCTTGCTTCTCATTGTTTGATTGATATTGTGGGTTAATTGTTGATTGTATATGGATTTCGTGAGCAGTCGCTCAGTGACACTGTAGTCCCGCCTTGTGTGGATTATTTTGACCCCGCAAAATTCGTGTCATCAGTACGCTCCGATTCAGCTGTCATCATATTTTACCCCTCAAAGCGTACACCAGCAGCTGCAACTGCAACACTACAACCATTCGTAGCAAGGACGTCCGCAATTTCAACACCGCCAGAATTTCACGCCTTAACAGTCTCACCGACAAGCCTATCAGAGAGCCCATTTTGTTCACCATCCACCTTCATATTCACAGACGCATCATTGCCAGCAACAACAACAATCTTCATACACACCTCAGAGATCTCCTCTGCTATTAAACTTCGCAGCAGCATACTTTGAGGTAGGAGAGAGTAGAAAGCCAGGGTTACCTCACTGAACCTGAGATATCTTCACAGGCCCTGACACTGAATCAGATCATGAACATGCTGAGCACGCTTCATACCGTATACAAGACCGAGATGGAGCAGCTTAATCATTGTCTGGATGAGCTAAGTGCATCGAAGACCACTCTCCGTGCCCAACCTCAGATAAACCCGAATAATAAGTGGAGGCATCCAGATCTGGTAGACAACACGACTGGATCTCTTTTCCTGAATTATTATCTAACTTCATTCGTCTCAGGAGCGATAGATCACCACAAGCACCTAACCTGGAGGAGGGGGCACATGATACAAAGCGAGATCCGATCCATGATACTCATACTGAGACTGAGGAGGAGGACCACAAAGATGATGAGGATAAGCAGCTTGACGATCAAAGAGAAGGGAGCATTGTTGAGACAGTTGATATGGGCTTAGGTGAATCAGACAATGATACCACGCCAGGCCATGCAGACACTCTCGAAGATGATGTGTTTTTTCATGTTTTACAGAGTTTTGTAATAATTATGAAACTCTCGATATACAAGCTGTTCCTGATTTTAATAAAAAAAAGTTTTGTTGTTCCTGAAATTGTTCTTTTTCCTGATGCTTTGTATGGAAAAGGAAATAAAAAACCAAAAATAATGATGTCACTCCAGAGACTAATCTACTACTAAAAGATCACATTTTCCTGAAGATTCCACTCCATGATGCCTTGGATCACTTGCTGACACTCAAGCAATAACTGAAGAATAGATGTACAACACGTAGGAAGAAGAAATCACGTATAGAGAAGCATATCTTGACCAAGGATACCTCCTGCGTTATTCAGAACAGACTGTCAAAGAAAAAGAAAGATTCAGGAGCACATTATGTCAGATGCGAGATTTCAGAAGCCGTATTCGATCACACTCTATTAGATAATGGTTCCTCCATCAATCTTTTACCTTCTTGTTTACTCGACAAGCTTGAGTTAGGTCCTATTTACAAATCTCGTTCGATCCTTTAGTTTGCTGATAGATCTGTAAAGAGACCTAGGGGCATTTTGAGGAACGTTATCGTAATCATGCAGGGGTTGAAATTCCCAGTGGACTTTACTGTCCTGGGCATGCATTGCCCTACACAGTTACACCTTACCCTAATCATTCTTGGGAGGCCTTTCTTGGAGACCGCAAAGACTCTCTTCAATTATGATACAAGGAAGGTATCTTTTCGCACCAATGGTGAGAAGGCACATATAAAGATGGAGAGAGACTCACATGCATCTAGTGTCGCATCTACAGCTAGTCCCGATGCCTTGAGTTCTTTAGCCACATATGATTTCATGGATGAGATTCACTTTTATGACCTTGAGATGTATCAAGTAAAGATCCAATATATTATAGAGGAAGATGGATCCGAGACTATAGCTGGCGGGTCTTCTGACGGTACTCTTTATTTTAGCATGGATGGTGATGATCACATGGAGCAGTGAACTAAGAATTTTATTGCAGATGTTTCAGAGTCAGAAAGTTTACACGATTCCTCCATCTCAGATGATTCAGAGACCAAGTTCCATTTAGCTGAGTTATTCTCCTCTAGTCATTCTGAGGATGAGCACGGTAGCGAGTCATATGATGTTTTAGACATCTTTTGTAGTCCGACCTAACAACAAATTGAGACGGTGGATAACTGTAAAGCGAACACATCAACCACCAGCATAGATCCCCTTACAAATACAGAGGATGTTACAGTAGAGCCAAATCTTACCTTACCTGAACGAAAGTCCTTACCACCAAACATGAAGTATGCTTTCCTTACGGGTCCACACCAACAGTTTTCGGTCATTATCAGTGCATATCTAACTGAAGAACAAGAATCACGTCTGATGGAGATTTTGTGGGTGGACTGTATCCGATCTCCGTAGGATAAATCCTACTTTGTGTTCTCACCATATCTATCTTGATCATGACAGCAGACCTTCCAGAGAGGTTCAACATAGGCTGAATCCCGTCTTATGCGATGTTATCAATAAAAAGATCACAAAATGGTGCGACGCAGGGTTATTTATCCCATCTCCAACTCTGAATTGATTAGCCCATTACATGTTGTCCCGAAGAAGTCAGGAATTCAGATGGTTAAGAATGAGAGTGGAGAAGAGATTCCAAAGTGAGTAACCACATCGTGGCAGGTGTGCGTTGATTACAAGAAATTGAACGCCGTGATGAAGAAGGACCACTTCCCATTGCCTTTTATAAACGAAGTTATGGAAAGGTTGGCTAGGAAGGAGTCCTTCTACTTCTTAGACGGTTACTCCGGATACAATCAGGTTACAATTGCTCCAGAAGATTAGGAGAAGACCACCTTCACTTGTCCTTTCGGCATGTACGCTTTTAGATAGATGCTCTTTGGATTGTGCAATGCCCCTGCTACTTTCCAGATGTGCATGCTTGTTATCTTTGTAGATATGGTCAGTGATTTTCTTGAGGTCTTTATGGGTGATTTTTCGATCTATGGTGAGTTATTTGACGATTGTTTAGCGCACGTAGACCGGGTTCTTCATAAATGTTGTGAGGTAGATCTCGTTTGTTTTGAGAAAAGAGCCATTTTATGGTTACAAATGGGATCGTGTTGGTGCATGTCATCTCCATGCAACTTGACCCTGCCAAGGTGGATGTCATCAAGTTTCTCGATCCACCATCCAACATCAAGCAGTTGCGGTCTTTTCTTGGGCATGTTGACTTTTACCGATGGTTCATCTAGGACTTCTCTAAGATTGTCCGACCGCTAACTGAACAGTTAGGCAAAGACATCGAGTTCTTGTTAAATGACAAATGTCTTAGTGCCTTTCTCACATTAAAAGAGATGGTCATCAGTGCTCGTGTCCTACAACCACCAGATTGGTCTCTGCCCTTTGAGATCATGAACTATGCTTCAGATTTTGCGGTCAGGGTTGTATTAGGATAGAGGAGGAACGAATATCCAGTTGCTATCCACTATGATAGCCGCACCCTAGATGATGCTCAGCACATATATACAATGACAGAGAAAGAGATGTCGGCAGTGGTATTCGCATTAGATAAATTCAGATCTTGTCTGCTTGGCTCAAAAATCATACTTTATACCAATCATTCAACTATCTGATTTTTGATGGAAAAGAAGGATGCTAAGGTACACCTTCTCAGATGGATTCTCTTACTTCAAGAATTTGATTTGGGTATTAGAGACAGGCCTGGGGTAAAGAAACGTGGTAGATGATCACATCTCCCAACTACAGATAGAGCAGCCTTCAGATGAGTACATGTTGGAGATTGCAGAGAGATTCCCAGATGAGAGCATTTTTACAGTTACAAAGCTTCCATGCTATGCATACATAGTGAACTTTCTGGTTACACAGAAAAGTCCACAAGGTTGGCCGAAAAACTCAGTCGACAGGCTAGTGTCGAAGGCACGATACTACCACTGGGAGAATCCGATTCTTTTTCGATAAGGACTGGATTGTGTTTACAGGCGATGTATTCCTCGGGAAGAATACAATAGTGTCCTCACTCTGTGGCACTCCTTAGAGGTTGGAGGACATCATTCGGAAAAGAGGACAACACAGAAGGTACTTCAGAGAGGATTTTGGTCGCCGACACTTACTAGAGATGCCTGCACATTTGTGAAGAGTTGCTGATATTGTCAGAGACTCGTAGGGACAATTGGTGCTAGAGATGCAATGCCTATGCATCTTGTTATCATTTGCAAAATATTTGACGCATGGGGCATATATTTTATGATACCATTTCCCTCCGACAATGGCTTTGAGTATATTCTTCTCGCTGAAAGACAGTGTGCAGGTTCCAGAAGGAACACATTATTTTGCGGTTCGGTATTCCATGTATTTTCATTTCATACAGGGGTAACCATTTCATTAGTAAGGAGATAAAAAAACTAGTGAAGAACTATGGCATTCATCACAGATTAGCTTCTCCTTACCACCCGCAGACGAACGGCATGGCTGAAGTCTCAAATAGGGAGGTGAAATCCATTCTTCAGAAATTAGTACGGCTGAATAGGAATAATTGGTCACAGCTTCTAGACCAAGTTCTTTGGGCATATAGTACTGCATATAAGACTCCCTTAGGTACTTCACCATTCAGATTAATTTACGGGAAGCCATGTCATTTGCTCGTTGAGGTCAAGCATAAATTCGAATGGGCTATCAGAGAGATTTCATTAGAGATGCAGAAAGCTGGAGCCAAGAGAAAGATCTGAATGAGCTAGTGGAGAAACATAATCAGGCATACAAGAACATCCTCATTTATAAGGACAAAGTGAAGAGATGGCATGATAAACACATTCGGCATAAGATCTTTGTTCCTGGGCAGAAAGTATGGTTGTTTAATGCACAATTGCAAATTTTTTCTAACAAATTAAAGAGCAAATGGGAAGGACCGTATATAGTCAGAACGGTGCACGACAATGGTAGTATTGTTATATCAGATGT
Organism: Ottelia alismoides; assembly: GCA_037367405.1. Taxonomy (NCBI): domain Eukaryota; kingdom Viridiplantae; phylum Streptophyta; class Magnoliopsida; order Alismatales; family Hydrocharitaceae; genus Ottelia; species Ottelia alismoides. Next base: position 82,908 of record JAZKJV010000830.1, read on the forward strand.
ATCACCTGGTGCATAGTTGTTTGTAGTGAATGGCCATATGCTGAAGCACATCGTGGAGACTACTGATCATCTAGCCCGAGTTGAAGTGATCTACTTTGTATAGGATGTATGACTACTCTTCCGCTTCATTCCATCATGTACACCTGTAAAGCCTTTTGGTTTTTCCTGGAGTACACACCTGTATATTCTTTGTAGATTACAGTCGTCCCCAATTTTTGTTCGTCTTATATGCTTAGGATACCATATCCTGAGTATAGGGGGGACCGATTGTCCATTGATTCTCGACTTTCGATTTTGTTCTTTTTACTTTTCTTTGTATATCCTCTCTTTTACTCTAATCACTAGTCCCAAATTTTGGTCACATTCTTTTCTATACTAAGGATGCCTTATCCTAAGTATAGGAAGGACCAAGTTATTTTGTTGATTTCATTTTTGTTTCTCCTTTTGTTCCTTCATTTGTTTATTTTTTCCTTAGTCACCTCATTTTTGTTCCACTATACTTACAATGACCTGATCATAAGTATAGGGGGGTCGACTAACTTCTATTCTTTAATTCTTTTTCACCCACTTTTACTTAGCACGAGTTATGTCCTCCTTTTCCTTTTTTGACGCTATGAGGACATAGCTCAAGCTAAGTATAGAGGGGTGTGTATATATTGTACATATATATATACATATATATTTGTCCATAACTCGTACTTTTATGTTTTTTCTATATCTTTAAAATCCATAAAAATGGGTTAGGGTTAATTTAAATCCACTTATTTATTTATTTAAACTATTTATAAAATCCTTATAAATAAGTAAAATATGCCTAAAAGCCTTACTTAAAATTCTTAAAATATTTATATAAAATGTGTATTTAAAATATGTATAATACTTATTAAAAATCCTAGCTATAAAAATACGTGAAAATTCATTTAATCCTTGTAAAATTCTTTCTATATAAAATTTATAAAATACATTAGATATTTAATTCAAATAAAATATGGGTAATTTATCTTGTAAAATTCTTGTACATAAATTTATTTATAAAAATTTGAAAAATCCATAAAAAATGCAAAGTCTAAAATCCATAAAAATTACAAAATCCTTAAAATCCATAAAAACGAGTAAAATTCAGAAAATATACTTCACAAAAACATGGTTGCATTTGCATTAGCATTTTTCAGAATAAGTTTGATTTCTAGAACTAAAGATTAGGAAAAGTCTAAAGGATGGATCTTGATTACGACCTTTAACTTTCATTGTAAGGAACCTTGTTCAGAACTAGAATTTAGACTCTTCGGGTCTTTGACTTAAATCTTTGGGTTCCATGAGACCATGTTTGGGAAGTCAACTCAAAAGTGCCTAAGTAGAACACTTGGTGTCATCCGTACAACTCTTCATCAGTAAACCAATTTTGGATACATGCACTTTGCACTTAACTCAACTTGAATAGGGATGCGAAGGGCAATCCATTTTAGTGGTGCATTTTCATCCTTGTCTAGTTGTGTTGACATCTAAATACGGGAGAGATTTTTTGGGTTGCAATAATCACTTCGTATGAGGGAATGATCTGCTGGCACAATTTTTCCAAGACCTAAAAAATTGGACAGTATGAAAAGATGCTATATCCATAGAGGCATAAAAAGATTGATGCAGTGCAAGCAATATTACGAAGCCAATTCAAAGAAGAAGCCATCAAATACAAATACAATCACAATGGTCCGAGCTTCCACCAAAAAGACTGCACATCTTAGTCGAGACCAACTACACTTGTTGGGATTTACATAGAGATGCGTCTACACTGGTCGCACTCCAGTTCTTTTCTTATTCTTCTACTTTCTCTCTATATTTGATTGTGGACACAGCACAAACTGACCATTGAAGGGAATATCCCTCTTCTCAAGGAAAGAGTAGCTGGATGAGGAACCAAAGGGAGTGTATAGCTAGGATGGGTGGTTTATTCGCTTCTTTCAAGCGGTAAGAGCTAAAACAATTCTCACACCGTACGGATTGATTTCAAGTTTAGTAGAGTTTGTGATATGAGTGAGTGGATCTAAGTTGGTTGTTGAGGTGACCCTAAATAAGGATTTGTGGAACTTGAGGACTGTTGTGATTAAAATCCTAATCATAGTTAATTCTCCGACAAAATGCTTGTTTTAGTCCCGATCGAGCTTTATCCTTTGTATGTTCTCATGAATTGGTTTAGGAAAACAAATTCATTCTAACTTTCTTTCTTTTTCCCTTATTTTTTCAAATAAGTGTTTTCCAAGGGACTAGCAAAGTTTAAGTATAGGGGGTTGATGAATCCATGATTTATTAACATTTTATATGCATTTAGTCTTAAAACCCTTAACAAATACTTGTAAATATCCATTAGTTCCACTTTTTAACGAAACTCTACTCATGAATAAAAATGCACTTATATGCATTAAAATCATGTAAATAAATAAATGAATAAAAATATAAAAAATAAAAATAAAGGCAAATTGTAGATATGTATATATACAATGTGACTTAGAAAATAAATATAGTTGAAAGATATATTTATAACCAAATCCTCGAGACCAAGTCAGCTTGGAGTGGTCGACAAATAAATAAGTAGGGGGAGATAAGGAAGAAAACAAGTAAAAATAATTAATTCTATACTTTACACACTCTTTATTAATTATCCAATAAATACCAAAACTTCAATGATTTTTTATTAATTCAAATAAACATATTTTTCACAAAAATCTTTTCCTAATAATTTATAAAAATATATAGAAAAATATAACAATACTTAAAAATATTATCTTGTATATATGCCAAGAAATCCAACTTGTAAATGGTCAAAATCTCAACTTCCAAACATATAACTTTCTCATACGAATGCCAATCTCACTCTACTCACCTTTAATGTTCATAAAATAATATTATCTAATTAATGAAGCTGATTTCACTAAAATCAGAGTATGTTTGCAAAAAGTCAATTTTGGGACCTAACCACAACTGGGTTTCTGGGCTATTTATTTTATCTAGAACACATTATTTATTTTTTTAATAACTTTATAATTTCTAATTATTCTCTTTATCTTGTATTTTAACCCTAATTTATTTCATAAATTTTTGATCTTATTTATTATTTTAAATAAATCAAAAGCCATAATTTATATGTAAATTTATACTACATCACTTATATCCATATTTAATAATATACTTAAATTAATTTTATTAAAATATACAAAAATTCATACATACTTTTTTTATTAACCTAATAATTAATAAAATATTAAAATGGTATACTATTTATTACCTTATTAAATTAAAAATCCAAAACCTATTTATTAAGTATTATTTATACCTATTTATTTATATAATATCTATATTTTGTAAAATATTTTTTATTTTTTAAAATTAATTATACCATAATTTAGATAATTTAATTATCTATACTTTTGATTTTTTATACTTATTTAAAATTCCATTGTTTACTATTTATTATCTAATTTATAATATATATTATTCATCTAGCCGACAAGGTGTTGGCACATGTCAGCACCTGGTGCCTTCTTCTTCAAGATGGCATGTCAGTGCTTCTGTTCTACCAACAAACATTCAACAAATTCTACCAATGCCATTGTAGCCTCTTCAAGCGATTCAACCCTTAATATTCTCCACCCAACAACCTAAACACACCTCGGCCATTGATTCCCAGCGAACTATCTTTCAATCACTCTATAAAAGCCCTTCCATTTGGCCATTCCTAGCTAACTCTTTCTGAACTAACAATTTCCAGAATCCAACTAGCCGAACCCCGACTTTCATCTCCATCCTCTGCCTATCTCCGGCAGTGACAGAGCCTCATGCGAGCGTCGCATGGAAGAAGCATCATCAGAGGAAGGTTCCAAGGCTCCATATGGCCTTGCGCCGCCGCCACAAAGTAGAGCCCCGAGAAGCAGCCCCGTCGAGCGGCGACCAGTAGAGTCTTACACTTTTCTACCCCGAGGTATTCCTCCATCTTTTATGCTTTTATTTCTCAATATTCGTGCCTCGATTAGCCTCAATTAAGAATGTAATTAGGATCTTTAAACATCCATATTAGATGAATACACATTCACTCCTCAAGATCCACTCCGAATTTCCCCCAAATCGCCTTCCATCTCTTATATTTTCATTGTTACACGTTTTCTGGAAACACATTATTCGATTTGCAAATTCTCATCTTCTTGATCAATTCAATCATGAATCGAGCGTATAAATCATCAATTGCAGATCCACTACACGTATGAATCCATACATATTCATATGGATCCATAACTAACGAAGAAGATTCGATCAACCACTCGTTCTTCCAGTCGATTGTCAAAGCTCATCTGCCACCTTCAACCATTCTTTGCCGCTGCATCTAGCCACCTCAAAGTCAGCTCACCTACAGGTGAGCTCGAAGGGGGAAGGAGACACCCTCCTGGCCCTGCAGGAGGCCAAAGATCGTCGTTGATCATCAGGAATAAATCGGAGAAGGGGAGGACACTGCTGCACCCGCGAGAAGGGGAATAACTGCTAAAGAACACGCGAGCTTTGGTTTGCCGCCACCTGTCTAGAACCAATGTTCCATAATCGCCCGTGTCTTCTAATCGTGGCCTTTGATCGCGAATCATAGTGAAATTTGCAACATAAATCCAATGGACTTCCATAATTTACAAGCAACTCCAACAGTTTCCGGAAATTACATTTAGGTCCCCATGTGAGGACCTAATGCAAAGCTTTTAATTTTTCTTGCAATTCAGTCCCTGCCAGGGACCTTTTTGTAACAGAACAACTTTATTTTTCATGCATTTGTACCCCTAAACTATAGGGTAGTTTTGGACCTTGTCTTGATTATATTGTTTTCTCAAATTTTCTAGGTCAGTTACATAACTACCGTAGCATCGATTCATGTTATTTTTTATCGATTTTTATCGCATATTTTTTTCTCGATTGGATTTTTTAAAATCGTGTTATTTTGAGTGTTTTGTTATTTCTTGTTGTATTATCAAGAAGAGAATAAAAATCCCGAGATTCTTTCTTTCCTCGAAAACTACAGTACGGTTATCCTGTCTCCTAGAATTCGACCCAGGGGAACTTACCTAGATAAAAATTAGTTTAAAGGATTAAAATAGGAGAGAATCTTACTTGTTCATCTTTTCTCTATCCCTCCTATTTTTCTGTGGATTTTGTTTGATCAACTTGATTTTTGGTTGTCGGTTTTCTACAACCGACATCCCTTCAATTTTAGCAAAAGCCGCGCTATCAGACCTTTGGATTATTAGTTTGGGCAGAACCTTATTGGGAAACAGACTTGACACTCAACAACCTCTAGAAACCACACCACTCGCTCAAATCACCCTTATTCTATCATTTGTCCTTAAAAAGCCTAGGTAATGCATGTATATAGCATTATTTTGTACAAATTAACCTTCATTATTTGTTCCATTTATTATGTATAAAATATTATTTTGTAATGCTAAAATTTTAGAATAAATGAAATAAAAGAAAAAAAGAAAATGCCAACGGTATTTTATGACCCTAAACTCCAAGACAAACTCAAGAATTGATCTGGTCGATAAGGAATAAAGTAGGGGGAGATAAGGGCCAATAACACAATAAAAATCCCATTTTTTTATTCATCAATAAAGCATTTTTGGGACCCATTTTATTCTTTGTTGTTTATATCTCAAATAAATAAACTTTTTACATGAAATTGTAGATAAAAAAGGTATAGAAAAATACAAAATTGCGTTTGCACAAAAATAGTAGTTAATGAACATTTTATTCTCTGAATAAAAAGCCAAAACCCAAACTTCCCAGACCCACGTCTCCTAAATAAAAACTCAAAATTTATCAAAATCACCATTAATTCTCTATAACTATAATAGGATATTTAATGAAGGTGGTTTTATATTTTTCGGAGTTAAGATGTGATAATTAGGCTTTCGACCCCTATTGTACCATATACCTGAATAAAATATTCATTTTATTTATTCTTTACTATTTTAGAATTTTATATTTTTATAATTTTGTAAATATTATTTATAGTATATGATTAATTTAGAATTTAATAAAATCATAAAGAAAATATCAAAATAAAATATGCTCTATAAATACATTGATGAAATACCTATACTTACACCAATATAAAATACTATTTATTCATGCATACAATAACATCAGAAAAATAAAATAAAAATATTTATGTACATAATATAAGTTATAAATAAATCAATTAACAAAATAAAATAATAAAATCAAAAATATTAAATAAAAATAAAATATACAAAACATATGTCAATATACCTATAAACACACTTGTAAAAAGTAACAGTAATAAATTAACTCATAAAATTAAATAAAAATCATATTAAAATACTACATAAAACAATAAACATTTTTTTATTTTTAACCAAAATTTAGTAAATTTATTTACTATTTTTAAATGATTAAATTTTGAATAAATTGATATTTTGTCCTAACGTGTCCTACGTGGACCAATCAGGTGTCGTGCATAGCTGACTCCTGGTCAACTACCCATGCCTCGCCTCTTACTTATGTCAGAGTCTCAAGCCTGTCAATTTCCCTACCTTCGCCGCTTGATCGAAGCCCTGATTCACCTCGAGTCCTTCACGGATCATATTCACATCATGATTGTGATATTCGCTACATCAGCAGATTCTTCTAATAAGCCTCGAGCCTTGAATAATCACCACTCCAAAACTCGCTGGACCTTTTGTGTATAAATAACCCCCCATGTCCTTCGTTTACTTTTTGATACCTCTTAGAGATCTAAATCGATTCTTTGATTGTGCGTCAACGGTCGGTGACAGCGAGCGTTCCCCTGTACTCGTAAGTGGCGGAGCAAGGAGAGGAGCGAATCCACAGCGAGCTTCTCCTGCCGCCCTACTCCCTGCTCACCATCATGTATAAGAGATGTACATCTTTTATTTCATAGGTAGATTTTAATAATGTGATTTAAATTCCTTTATTAGATTAGTTTTTAATCCAGTTGATTGGCTAAGTTCTACTTTGTTCGATCGCCGGAGCCGCTAAGGCTCTATCCATTCCATTATGAAATCGATGTTCTCCGACCATGTTGACCATCCCACCTCATTTCATGTTCGCTTCTCCACCAGATCAATCCCTCCACTCAACATGATCATGTCTTGATTGGTGAATCCATGCTCTCCTTCCACCATTCGTAGGAGGATACCCATCTCTCCTCATCTCACTCTGATCTTCATGAATAAATGCTCGGGATCCTTTGCCTTTGCCTTACGATGTGTTTGCACATTTTTGTTGAAACTGGAAGGGGCATCTGAGCCCTTTCGAACCCCAAGAACTCAGATCTAGGTGTGTGAAACTCCAGGCCCCCTCCGTTGGGGCCCGAACTTTTTTCAGCCATCTTCCTATTATGGAAAGACGAGACGATCATGGAGAGCATCTCAGCAGCTCAGAAGGTGCTCGGAGCAAGGAGGAGGAGCGAATCGAATCAGTCTGCTGCAGTGTTCTTGGTGTGTTCTTCAAGGACACGTCAGGGTCGTTCGATCAATAACTCGCCTCCATATGAAGCAGTCGACGTTGGATCGTGATCCCTCTCCACCGTTCGATTTGAGGCCTGATCTAATCCGAGGCGTCTAGAAGCGAAGTGGTATCAATCCATCTGGACCATTTATCACTTTAGTGGCATGCATCCATCCATTCCTCAACGTGCAAATAAAGGGGTATTTGCATGAACCCCTCTACTTTTTCTATTTTTTATTTAATATATAAACATCGTGCTCAAGTGTAAATATTTATGGGAAAATTGAAATAAAGCCCTTGCACTTTCTTGGATTTGTATCTAAACTCATGCCAGCTCAGCTTAAGTTTATTTGCAAAAATACCCTTCTTAGGCCTATGCAATTTTACATGTTTTCTAAAAAATATTCTGTAGGCCCCTAGATTTTGTAATGACATTCTAAAATGCAAGTATATTTATTTTAAATTGCAAAATGGTCCTTGATAGTAAATACAATTATTCTTAATATTTTTGTTAGAAACAGCCTCTATTCGATTTTTGTTTTGCAAAAATTATGGTGAATGATCGGAATGATGTATTTAATTATCATACTTTTTAATTTGAATTTCAAGGCATTTAATTATTTGTTAAAACTTGAACACTTCCTTTATTTTATCTTTTTGATATGAAAATTAGAAAAAAAATACTGAAATTCCTTGAGAATCATAAAAAAATTATATGTTGTCTATTATGTCCAATATTAACACCAGACCAAAAATCACTTCAAAAAATAAACTAAAAAACATAAAAATTAAAATACCCAAAACCTTATAAAAATCAAAAAATTATTTAAAAAACTCCTCCTCTATTATTTTCTTTATTATGCATAGTATATATTAAAAATGATTTTCGATATTCTAGGACTTATTTAATATTTTCAAATCTAAACACCATTCGGTTGTATTATTTATTCCTTGTTTAACGTTCTTCCATTATTTAAAAACTCGTAAAAATATGTAAAAATGCAAGAAAAATCACAAAAACATTACCAAAATAGAAAAATAAAAAATTATTTTCCTATATTTGTAAATATATTTATATATGTATGCTATGTATACATAAATATACTTCATTCCCTATATTAATACATACTATATTATATAATTAATTATTTTATTTTAAAAAAATAAAGAAACTAAACATTTGAAAAATGAAAACCCTAAAATTTAAATACCCAAAAAAGTATTATTTTTATTTGATTGTTCTCTTTACCTATATATACATATGTATCTCTTTATTTATCTATATATATTACTATATATCTATATATATATACATATTATTTATATTCATTGATATAATATATATAATTAGTTAAAATAGAAAAAAATATTAATATAACAAAAATGAAAAATAAAAACTAGCACAAAAATAGAAACAGAAGGACATGTGTACAGAATATACATTGATTAGCAATAATCATAGGTTATCTAGTTTGCTCTCTGTGATTCATTGATTAATTGATATTGTTGGTTATTATTGATTAATTGGGGTTTCTTGCTTGGTCGACTCGACGATGATGTTCCTGCCTTGTGTGGAACTTCTAACCGGTGAAAAATCCTAGCTATCAAATGGCACCGTTGCTGGGGAGCAACATGCGTAGCCTATTTTGTATATATTTTTGTCTTTTATTTGTTGATTCATTTATTCATTCTATTCCTTGTACATATTTCTTGATTCATTTATTTTTTATATACCTCACTTCACATTTTATTTATATGTATTTTTGATTCATTTTGCTAATACATCTCTTTTGTTGTGCTTGTTGCGAGGGCCCGCTACACGAGGATGACTTCTTAGGAGGCTTTTGCAACCATGCTTAGCGGAGGCTGGTCTTCATGCTTTGACCAGTTGGAGAGACAGCAAGTGTTACAAGGAGACTGCCTATTATAGATTCAGCTAAGATTTATTCATTAGAGAGAGATTTATTTATTTATTCATTCATTATTTGTAATAACTATGGACTTGGATACACTAAGAGGTCCATTGCCTGGGTGTTTGTTCACCTAGGGGCATCGTCTCTGTTTTCTTGAATTTTTACTACCTTCTTTTATTTTGGTTCTCGATGTTTTGTGTTTTTTTCCTTTCCTTTGTTTGTTTTATGTGCATGGATCCCCTAGAGTTTATGTTTCTTTACTCGGTAATTAGGTCGAAACCCTAATAAGAATTAGGTGCCTATAATTTCTTACATTTGGATACTAGTACAATTAATAATTGTTAATTATTTGGACTTGAGACCGTGTGTCAAGAGAGGACACATACTCGCTGGCAGGACCCGTTGTGTCACGTACAAAGTGGCATCGAAGAATGAATTTTTGATCTCCTTATTGAATAATTAACATATGGTTCTTCACAACTAATAGAAACTACTATTTATGGTGATTTTATCGATTGCATATCTTCATGTAGATAGTTTAAAAATTCTGTTGTGCAAATCACAAGTAGAGAGATGGGAAGCACTATAAATCCTCTAACTTTGCATGCATCATTAGGTTCAATGATGAGATTTACATCATCGAATTGACTTGCATGGCTTTTTCGCTATCTCCCTCTGATTTTGAACATTTAGGACTTAGATGATAATTTAAAAAATCGTTAGGCGCTTGTAAGCAAAATATCCAAAAATGTGAAAACTAAAAATCTAAAACAAGCGGACTGCTAACTAAACTTTGACCTTAATTAAAATATGTAATTGTCTTCTTTGCATTGGATTCATAAAGCCCTCATTATTTTCAGGTACGTTAGGAGGGGACCAAAACCCCTTCCATGAGTGAGGCACGACCCGTTAAGGATTAGAGCCAAAAACCCAGTATGTAACTACATTATGTACCTCTTGGATTTCTGAAGTAATGGCACTTCTATTGTACATGACTGAGTAGGGCCATGTCATCGATGGTGTTCTCGCCTTATATGGAACATCAACTTGGTCTGAAATACTGAGCTTAGGCTACGTCCTCACGTGTGACATTCTTATGCTTTAGAGGTATTAAAATTAGGATGGTTGGATCACCAATAGATATGTAACATGCATTTACGATTATATAATTATGGAAGGACTACATTGAAGTTCTATAGATACCAAACTTAGAGATTGTTATGAAATCCATCTTGGCGATATGATTCTAATGGAATTTGATTCATATCAATAGGATATCATTATGAATTTCTATGAATTTTTGAAATCAGAATAGATGATGTTTGTTAAGCTTGAATCAATCCTTAGTCATTATCATTAGGAAAAGTTCATCGTGATTAAGGAGATTAACGATGAATAAGGAGCTTAACCATGGGTTAATGTAGGCTAAACATAATCAATCTTGATTAGTACTAATACATCATAATTAGTGCAAATTAAGTGTCATTAGAAAAATCATAGTTTAAATGAGAAAAAACCATGGACAAAACCATCGGTATATGAACCATGGTATTAGGAGAAACCATGGTATTTGGAATAACCGTGGGGTGAAACATTGTGTGCTTAAACCATGGTTTCCCTCTTTTGGAGGCCTATGAATACCCCCCAACCTCCTCATTCTCAAGCATCCATTCCACAACCAAGTTCCTCCAAATTTTGGTGAGAGCAGATGGGATGCCTATAGCGAAGCTCTACCAGCAAGTATTAACCCCAATACATACTTTATTAGTTTCTTAGCATATAGGAGGAATCAATGTTAAAAATTTATTTCAAAATATGACCTTTTATGGAGAACTCCTCCGAAATTTTCTTAGAAAACAACACTTCTTAAGGGAAAACTCTGTCAAAATTCTCTTAAGAAATATCACTTTTACATAGGGAAACTTTGCCAAAATATTCTTAAGATCTTCACCCTTTTTTGGAGAGAGGAGATCTTATCTTTAGACAAGCCAACACAAACATGCATAAACATTGGTTAATAGATTATATTAATTTTCTTTCTAGTACATAGGAGGCAATTCCGTTTTTGTTCGTAGATCGAGATATACTTGTTGAGGCGTAAGCATCAAAATTCAAGGTGAGTGGTCTCTCAAGTGCTATTTTCAATATTTACCCACATTTTGACCTCTATTAAAGCCTCTATATATATCTTTAGATTGCACATCTATACGTGTTTGAATTAAGTGGAAAATAGATAATTTCAGTCATGATACATGAAGCGTAGTGTAGTATTCGGATCTTATTTTCTTCAATACTATGATGTTTTAAGTTATATATGTGCCAGAAAGATTATAGTTTCATTTTTTTTATAGTGAAGGTTAAAATACAACTTGAGAAGTTTTGGTATCTGACTATTTTGTAATAGTGCAACAGAAGCTCCATAAGAAAGGAGTAAAGCCTCTATGTAGTAATATGAAAAAATATCACTTTTAGCTTATAGATATGTTTCAGAAAGAAAGATAATATGAATGTTGAGCAACCATTAGATATGGTTTATAGGACTTTGGGTCTGCATTCTATATATAAAGGCTTTGGGCCATATGCAGAGTGTTCTTTGGCCTTTGGTGTTGTTTACGCGTATGACTCAGATTGTTTCAACATTCTTGGACGTAGTACAATTATCTACAATGTTGTTGATAAGCGTTGAAGCGATGGTTATGACTAGTAACTATAGAGTATTTTAACAGCTAGAATTAAATTATGTGCAGTTATTCCTTGTTAGAAGTTGAATGTTTTACCACAACAAAATTTTGGAAAAGTGTAAAGTTTTGGTTTCTTAAAGCAATTTCATCAAATGTTTCTATGTTTTATGCAAAGTTGCTTCTGAAATAGCCCTTTTTTACTAAAATGCTTGATACCCATTCAATAGGTCTACGCTCATATTGAGTTTAGAGAACCCTCCTTTGTTTACTATTATTTACAGGCATACCTGAAGAAAAGTCTTGGAGGGAACAAGGATTCTACAAAGTAGTAGTAGGTTGTGCCATACTATAGCATTTTTTGAATCTTTTGGTAACCTTTGTACTTTAAGATAGAGTTGTAAAACTAAGAAGAAACATGGTTGTGTAATTGGAAGATAGATTATTACCCTTATAAGTGGTAGTTTGTTAACGTAATAGTTGTTATATGTTAATCTAGTTATTTATATTGAAGGCCACTTTGGATTTCTTTGTCATTGATATAGAGCATATTTGATGATAAATTTAAGGAATGTTTGAGAAGGAATTTATGTTTACATTTTGTGCACCCTTCGTTATGAATAAGAAGAAAAGATATGGACTTTTGTCGCGTCCGTCTCAACTAGTGGGATGGGTTGTGACATCACGAGTATGTATGTCTCATCGGTTTGCATCTGATTAGGACTTTACACGTTCACGGGTGATTATGTTGTGAGCGAGGTTCAAAGTAGTGGTTTCTCCTATTGACTTCCACTATCTATTTCATTGGCTCAAGAGGGATCCAAGAACATTTACAAGTACCTCAAAAAGTGCAAACTACACGTTACAAAGTAGGACAAGTATGTGATTCTTTTCCAGCAATACTCTCTCTCTTATAGGGTTAGCGTGCCAAGGACTTGTTATAAGATATGCCTGAAATAACAACTCTAATAATGAAAAGATAAAAATAGAAGACCCTTTATGGCTTCACATGGCGTTGAGTTGTTGAACCCAATTTTGTATTGTCTTTGTATGTATCTATATTAAGGTTCAAAGATCAATTCTTGCATACCTGCATAAATTTTATCATGTGTGTCTTCTCTTTGACCCCCTGCTCGTTTTGAGCCTTTCTAATATTTTACACTCCTTTTTATTCCTAGTGACCACCATATCCTTCGTCCTACATCGATCCTCTCTTGCTTCGCGATGTCGATTCATGAATGGTTTAGTCAGAACTCCACCGACACCCACATCAATTCAATGGACATAACATCGCCAATAATTCGAGGCGATTCCTTAGAACCCGGTTCGGACCTTGTGGACCAATCTCCAAACTCCTCGTTTTCTTTCCACTCCTCTTTATCTTTCAATAACTTGGGACCACTCTTATCCCACTACCGCTTGTTGTGAATATAGGTCAATTTCAGTCTACATCTTTTTCTTCATTCATAACCATCAGGGATTGACCCTAATCTCATATTCATCACGGTAGCCGGAATTCAAATTCTAGTGATCTGATTGAGATTCTCGTACACTACAGATAGTAGCCAGTCCTAGTCCTTGATCTTAATACTGAGTTCTTCTCCTAAGATTCATAATTGGAAATGGTTCTCCAGGAAAGGGTAAGGGGCAACAGTTGCTCCAACCAGAGTAAGGATCTGTGCCCGACCAGAATCTAGCCAAGGCTCAATTGCTGGCCTCCATCCAGGACATCTAGCAGTAATTGATGGAACATGCCCTTGTGCATACTGCTTTTCAAGATATGCTGAATGACATGAGGAACAAACCTGCAGCAGGAGGAGGAGGACGACCTAGTGAGGATCCAGATATGGAAGGACCAGGGAATGGGAACCCAAAACCAATGTTAAAAGAGACATATAATCATGGAGACAACCAGATGATCGAGTAGATATGCATCACTCCAGTTCATGCTCACTTCAAGCTCAAGCCCTAGTTTCTTGCGCTCCTTCTCTCATTTCACATGAACACCAACGAGGAGCATAAATTCACTTGCAACAGTTCTTTCGCATCTGCAGAACCACCCACTACCCTAACATCTCATTAGGTGTAGTCAAGATGACTGTGTTTCCCTTCAGCTTGTAAAACATAGCCCTATATTGGGTCAACTATTTGGGAAAGGTCGTGATGACCTGGGAGGAACTCAAATCTGCATTTCTTCATAAGTATTACCCTCTTGATCGACTATCCAGATGCAAACCAAGATCAACAACTTCACTCAAGCTTCTTATGAGTCAATGGATGAAGCGTGGGAGCGATTTACTGAGCTGCAAGGGAAGTGTCCGCACCATGATATATCAAAGACCAGCCTCGTCCAGTACTTTTTTGGGGCCTAAGTGTAGAAAGACAAAGACTAGTTGATGTTGTCTGTGGGGGATCCCACTTTAATAAAGATGAATATGTGGTATGGAAGATCTTCGAAGAAATGGTTGAGGGAGAGTTCGCCCTATTTTCATCACGTGCTTATCAGAGACAACCTCAGGTCCTTCTACAAGCTAGTTCACATGGCAGTGTCTAGAGATGCAGATAGATGAGAGATCCAACCTCAGCATCATTGGGAGCCATCTCTTGAAGGTTGACATTATTGAGAAGCGATTACAGGATCTCGAGAAGCTCGTTGTGATCCAACACAGAACGCAGAACTTAGATAAGTTGGACCAAATTAGCAAGCAGTTGAAGATGTCGGTGAGCACCATCCGCTCCTATAAGTCGATGACACCACCATCAGAGACTCCTGCTGAGAAGAAGGACGAACCATCATCGCCACATCTACCTCAACCGAGTCAGCAGCAACCGGTGATCCAACGTGTGTACTACATGCAGGCACCCGAGCAGGCCCCGCTGCAACAACAAATGGTGGTCTACCAGCCATACTTCCTTCCATCTTCAGATCCAACATTCCCACCACCTCCCTTGATACAGGAAGTCAATGGTGTTTGGATCCATAATGCATAGTTAGTTCGTCCTTTTGGACAACCCCCAAGCTAGCCATCAACCAACTGACCTTACCACCAACCTCAAGGTGGTTGTTTTACACCATCCTCGCAGCTTCACCCTCAATACCAGCATCACCAGTCGCTGCAATATCACAATTGGAGACAATCACAATAGTCTATGAAGCTGTAGTACCGTCTCAACCCACAGTATTAATAGTATGCAGATGTACCTCAACAACATAAACTCCTCCTCCATACCATCAGTATTGGCTTCCTCCACCTCCACATCATTAGCAGTAGTCTCAGCCTCCTTAGCCTCCGCACCAGCAGTCGCAGCGTGGTCAGCACGTTGAACCTTATGAGGCAGTTCCGGTGAAACCCAACTTTGATTTCTTGGCCATTAGGTAAAGTGTCTTACAGAGATGACCAAAAAGCTAGACAACCTAACTACCATGAAAACTCCTATCCCAGTCCAGGTTGAGGCAAATCCCAATAACTTCAATAGGAAAGAGCATGTAGAATGCGATGTCCAGTCTGTGCTTATAGAGTCAGATTATTGTAATTTTGATTTATCTAATGTTGTCACTCTCAAGAGCGGTAGGACCTTGCCTCCATCTGCCGTAAGCAAATGGAAGAAAAAAGCTTTGTTAGGTGAATCGTCGTCTTCTGCATCAGTCGTGGCAGCTACAGATTCGGGTGAGGAAGAAGAAGAATAAGGAGCCATGCCAGCCATCACTCACCACCAATTCAGTCAACAAAGAGAACAAAAATCAGAAAAAGCAAAAAGACAAAAAAGAAGATCGCATTCGATGTGAAGCCACACGAGCCATGGAGGAGCCACCACCACCAAGTGATCTAGAGCAAGCCGATATAGTAGGGACCATACTTTTTGCATGACCACCAACATCACCATCATCGCTAGAATGTACACCTTTTTCTTATCTAGATGTACAGAATAGTGTGGACGAGAATTCCATTGTAAATAAGAACACAACTTTTGATTTCAGTTCTATAAATACTCCTTTTCCTGATGCAATACAAAATCCAAAAATTGCAAACAGAAAAAGTGTGTTGTTTGTTCCTGGAGTTGTGGGTATGCTTAACAATTTAACGGTCAAGTTACCATTAACAAAAACCATGTAATATATGCCCGTTGTGAAAAAGGGCTTGAAGGAAGCGTGTATAAACAAGCATCAGTCAAACCGCAACAACAGACATCAGCAAGTCAAGAGGCACGTCCTTACCATGGCCACAATAGCAGCCATTAGCAATCTCCCTCAGAAGAAACAAGATAAAGGAGCACCTTTGATCAGATGCAAGCTCTTTGACCAAGTCTTCGTTCAAACCTTGCTTGATAGTGGCTCTTCCATAAACCTCTTGCCCTCATCACTACTGCAAGAATTTGGGATGGATCTATTAAAGCAGACATGCATGATCGTTCCGTTCGTTGATCGATCCATCAAAAGACCCAGAGACTTCTAGAAGACGTTGGCATAAAGGTAAAGGACATGCAATTTCCAATTTATTTTGTAGTCCTTGATATGGAGAGGTCCTGCACCATTACTTCAGACCCTAATTATTTGTGGATGGTCATTCTTGTGCACCGCAGAGGCTGTGGTTTAATATGTGTCTGGGAAGATCACATTCATCTCAAGCAATGATAGAGTTACCATAGACATGGTCAGCGAGACGAAAGTAGTATCTGATGATAGTCATGCATCACCGCCTGAAATAGACTGTGACTTCATTGTAGAAATCAAAAATAGAGAACTCTTCTTGAATGACACATGGACCATGGAAATCCTCTCACCTGAGGAGGACCAGGAAAGCACAATCGACACCAATTTCGAAAGCACTTGGGAGACATAATCAAATCTGTTGATGCACGTATTTGATTCAGAAGATTCATACCAGTCTGAACATGACGAATTCATTATAGATCTATTTAGCATATTATTAGTTGAACAACAAGCCACTGAGGTTAGCACTACCTCTAAAGTTATGGTACATCATCCACATACCAGCACAGTTTCTGAAGTGATAGAGAAGTAGGCAAGATGAGAACTTGAATTAAAGCCACTTCTTCCATGCTTGAAGTATGCCTTCCTTACGAGTGCAAAGAAGATGTATCCAATCATCATCAATAGTAGGTGGACCACGGATCAAGAATCTCGACTTCTCGAGGTTCTAGAGAAAAATCGCGAGGTACTTGGTTGGTAGTCTCATATCTCCATGGGATAAATCCTACCCTATGTTCACATCATATTTATTTGGAAGAAGATGTCAAGCCATCCTAAGAATTTCAAAGAAGACTGAACCCAAATCTTCAGAACGTTGTCATGAAATAGATCACGAATTGGCGTGATGCATGCTTCATTTATCCCATCTCTGATACGAAAGTGGTGAGCCCTCTACTTGTAATTCTGAAGAAATCCAGGCTCACCGTGGTTACAAATGACAGAGGAGAGGAGATTTCTACTCAGGTACCAACATCCTGACATGTATGTGTTGATTACCACCGTATGAATTTCACGATAAAGAAGGACCACTTCCCCTTGTCGTTCATTGATCAAGTGTTGGAAAGACTAGCCGGTAAGGAGTTCTTCTACTTTTTGGATGGGTACTCCAGGTACAACCAAGTGTCAATCTTCCCTGAGGACCAAGAGAAGACTACCTTCATTGTCCCTTTCGGCACATATGCTTTTCGAAGAATGCCCTTTTGATTGTGCTACCCCTACCACATTCTAGAGGTTCGTGCTTGCCATCTTCGCCAATATGGTTGGTAGTTTTCTTGAGGTGTTTAATGACGACTTCTCAAACGGTGACAATTTTGATGCCTATCTTCAGCACTATATACCGAGTACTTCAGAAGTGTTGCAAAGTCAATCTTGTGATCTCATGGGAAAAGAGGCACTTCATGGTCACCGAAGGGAGTGTGCTAGACTATGTAGTTTCCAAGCGTGGCATGGAATTGGACCTAGCAAAGGTGTATATCATTAGCAATCTTCATCAACCTTATAATGACCGAAATGTAAGGTCATTCCTGGGGCATGTGGGATTTTACAAATGCTTTATCAAGTATTTCAACACCATCGCTTGACCTCTTACAAAATTACTTTGCAAGGAGATCGAGTTTAATGTTGATTAGCAGGTGCTCCTTTCGTTCAATAAGTTGAAGGAGCTAGTCACTCAAGCTCCAGTCATGTAGCTGCCCGACAGGGCACTACCATTTGAGATTATGACCAATGCATCAAATTTTGCAGTTGGGGCAGTGCTAGGAGAGAGGAAAGAAAAGGAACCCTATGCCATTCACTACGCCAACAAGACATTAGATGAAGCTCAAGGAAATTTTATTGTTATAGAGAAAAGAGTTTATGGTCATGTTTTTTGCCTTAGAAAAGTTCAGATCCTATCTATTTGGATCAAAAGTAACAATTTTTACTGATTACTCTATTATCTAGTACTTGCAGCACAAGAAGGATGCAAAGCCAAGATTGATCAGATGGATCCTTCTTCTCCAGGAATTTGATTTGAAAATAACAAACATCCCTGGAGTTCAGATTATGATAGTAGATCATATCTCCAAACTTGAAAAGTCAAGAGACTACTATTGGCAATACACTCATCATGGACACATTCCCGAATGAATCAACTCTAGCAGTGCAATCTCTCTCGTGGTACGCTGATATTGTGAACTACCTCGTCTCTAGTGTAGTCCTGCAAGACTGGACAAAGAATAAAAAGAACAAATTCTTTTCCACCATACGTTTTTACAAATAGGAAGACCCACTTTTATTCAAGGAAGGAGCATATTATATTTGGCACAGGTGTATCCCTCAAGAGGAGCATCATAGTGTCCTCGAGCATTGTCATTCACTCGAATCTGGTGGACACCACTCTGGAGATAGAATAATAGAGAAAGTACTGCAGTATGGCCTCTGGTGGCCAATACCATTTAAGGATGCTACAACATTTGTGAAGCATTGCACCGACTGTTAGAGATTGGAAGGCACCCTACAGCTAAAGATTTCATGCCCATGAAGTTCATTTAGATTTCAGATATATTCGATGCTTGGGGCATCGACTTCATGGTACCCTTTCCCAATAGTCAAGGATACGAGCACATCCTTCTTGTCGTTGACTACATGAGTCACTGAGTTGAAGCTATTCCTACCCGAGTCGCAAACAACCGTATAGTTTGTCACTTTCTGAGAGAGAACATCATATCACGGTTCAGGGTTCTGATGATACTGATATCAGGTGGGGGTGGTCACATCATTAATAGAGAGGTCAAGAAAATAATTAAGGAGTATGGCATCGGGCATCAAGACACATCTCCTTATCATCCCCAAACCAATGGCATGGTAGAATTATTAAACATAGAAATTAAGAAAATCCTGCAGAAGTTTATAAAGCGGACAGAAAGAACTAGTCCTAGCTCTTGGACTCCGTCCTTTGGGCATACAGAACCGCTTACAAGTTTCCCTTGGGCTTATCGCCCTATTGTCTTGTGTATGGAAAGCCATGTCATCTACCCGTGGAATCGATCCACAAGTCGTTATGGGCAATTAATATCTGCATCTAGACTCAAGAAAAGGTGCTCATAAAAGAAAATAGGATATGAACAAGATCCCGGAATTCCGAGACTATTCTTATGATAACACATTGATGTACAAGGAGAAGGTCAAATACTGGCATGACTAGCACATTAGACGAAAGACCTTCGAGACTAGATAGAAAGTGTGGCAATTTGACGTAAAGTTAAAGATATTCCCAGGAAATAGAAGAGTAAATGGATTGGTTCATTCAGAGTGAAAGAAGTGCGTGACAGTAGAAGCATTGTGATATCAGATTTGTCGCGTGATGCACAACCATTCATCGTCAACAGGTAGCTACTGAAGACATACCTTGAGCATTATACCTTCTTGGTCGTTATCGGTTTTGTTCAAGTGATATGCAACAAAGAAGCATCCACAATCTCAACAGCATCGAAAGATTCAGATAATGTTACTAAAAAACTCTTCCTTTAGTTTTCTTCTTTTCTTTTTTATTTTCTATTTTTGATTTGTTATCCTCATTCATTGCCTCCACACTTAGGATATACTTCATCCTAAATATAGGGGAGATGAGTGACTTCACTGATTCATCACTTGTCTCAACACATGTCTCCTCTATTGTTGATATTCATGTTTATACTTACAAATGTCTTACCCAAAACAAAAGGGGGAGACAAGATGAATTGTTGAGTTGTTCATTCCCACCCTCGATCCTCCCCGCCTTATGTAGAGTCTGTTATACTTAAGATTATTTGATCTTGAGTATATGGGGGGTGGTCGGCTTCTCATTCTTTCGTTCATTATTCTTTAGTCATTACAGTATAGGTTTTCCTATACTCAGTACTAGTTATGTCTTCTCCTTTCCTTTATGATCTATGAGAATATATCTCAAGCTAAGTATAGGGGATCATATAAACTCTATATATATTTTGGCCATAACTTGTACTTTCATATTTTCAAAATAAATATGGCTAACATACTATATATATACATATCCAATTCATTAAATCATCTAAAAAAGATGCACAATATTCCTCAAATTCTTTTTGTATATACTGATTAATAAATTAGGAAAAATGTTTCACAAAATGTTTGAAAAATAGCGTGAAAATCTAGTTGAAAAATCTTTTGAAAACTATTTGCAAAATATTTTATAAAATGTTTTCAACCTTTGTAAAAATGTTTGTTTTGAAAAATTTCTTTTCTTTGTGTAAAATAAAAATGTTATGCAAAACTATTAGCAAATGGTTTTTAAATTTGTTGCAAAAATATTTTGAAAAATCTATGTATACTGTCTAAAACATCTTTGCAAAATGATTTTCAAATGTTTGTAAAAATTATTTGCAAAATTTATTTTGGACTATAGTTTTCAAAATTATTTGTAAAACCTTTTTCGAATGAGTTTGAGGAATATAAACATCATTCAAAAAAATTCTTTAAAAATTGTATATACATACCTATAAAAATAACTAACATCCACTATGTGAATCCTCCAACCTCTACTCTTGTAAATAAAAAGTGGCACGCATGTGTAAATATCTACACATACTTCCTTTTGTGGGAAAAGTCTTTTTGTTTTTAAAAATCCCAAAAACATTTGAAAAATCTTTTTGAAAATTTGCATAAAATTTGCAAAACCTTTTCAAAAATCCACAAAAAGTTCAAAATAGGAAATGGCATTACAGAAATATTTTTCTTGCATTGTACGTAGCATTTGCATTTTTCACAATAACCTAGATTATTGAAAAAGTCCAAATACAGTCTGAAGATTGTATCTTGGAATAGACCTTAATACATTTAATTTCAGAGGAACTCATTGAAGACCGGAAGTGTAGATGCTTCAGGTCACCTTGACTTAATTGTTTAGGTACCATAAGACTATGTTCATGAGTCAACTCAATGTGCTAAAATAAAATCATTCATATCACCTATACGACTCTTGAGATGGTGACTTGATTGGAAACATCACACTTAGCACTTAGCTCAACCCAGATGGACTATTGAAAAATCTTGGAGTCTAAGTCGGAACAATGCAGGGTCGCTTCGTCAAGGGTGGCACAAGAACCATTCTTGGGGATTACCAACACAGGTACTCTAACCACTTCTTTCAGTAAAAATGATATCTAAAGACTGGATAAGAATTGAATTAATGCTTCGGATGAGGGATGATCTACCGGCATAACTTTTTCCAAGGCCCCAGAAAATTTAGGTGGAACAAAAAGATGATATCTCCATCGAAGCATAAACAAGAATGAAGAAGTTGTACAAAGTCAAAGAAATATCCAAAGAAGCTTATACTTAAAAGTTTACAACAATTCGTGCTTCAGAGAAAGCCTGCTTCTTAGTGAAGAATCAATGACACTAATCGACTTCAAAAGGCAATAAAGACTACACTGATCCTTTCCCACTTCTTTTCCCATTCTTCTAACTTCTTCCCCATTCGGTTGTAAAGATCGGGAGCACCTGACCTTAAAAGGGAATATCTGTCTCCACGAGGATGAGTTACCATAAGAGCAGACACCTTTATGGTTCAATGGTTTTATCTAGGAAGAGCTGAACAAATTCTTACACAGGGTTCTATCATTTCAATGTGGCAAGAGTATGTGATTGAGAGGATGGTTTTGACTTGGCTGTGAATTGGACTGAATGATAAGAGTATGGAATCTGAGGGTTGTTATGCCACACTTCCCGACTTCAATGTGGTTCCGAACACACCATTAATCCAAAGGCCTTCGCTAAGCTCCAAACTTTTACTTTATTAAAAACTAGTTTAAAAGTCGACAATTATTCCAACTTATTTCTTTTTTTCTTCATTTTTATTTTTGCATTCAATGCATAAGTGTTTGTTAGGGACTAGCAAAGGCAAGTATGGGGGGAGGGGGTGATGAATCTCCATTTCATCATCTTTATTCTATCATTTTGGCCTTAAATACCGTAGCTAATGAATGTATATAGCATTATTTTGTATTAATTAGTATTCATTATTTGCTCCATTTATTATGTATAAAATATTGTTTTTTAATGACAAAATTGTAGAATAAAGAAAAGAAAAGGAATAAAATTCCAAATATATTTTATGATCCTAAACCCGAGACCAAATAAAAAATTGATCTGGTTGACAAGGAATAAAGCAGGGGGAGTTAAGGGCCAATAACACAAAAAAATCTCATTTATTTATTCATTAATAAAGTATTTTTGGGACCCATTTATTCATTGTTATTTATTTCTCAAATAAATAAACTTTGTACATGAAAGTTGTAGATAAAAATGTATAGAAAAATACAAAATTGAGTTTGCACAAGAATAATACTCATTCTACATTTTATACTCTGAATAAGCCAAAACCCAAACATCCCAGAACCATATATCCTAAATAAAAACTCGAAATTTTCAAAATCACCTTTAATTTTTTATAGCTTTTAATAAGCTATTTAATGAAGGTGGTTTCCTATTTTTTGGAATTAAGATGTGAAAGTTAGATTTTGGACCCCTATTGTACCATGTACTTTAATAAAATATTCATTTTATTTATTTTTACATTTTTTACAATTTTATATTTTGTAAATATTATTTACAGTATATGTATATAGTTAGAATAGAATAAAACCTTAAGGAAAATACAAAAATAAAATAGCCTTTATAAATACATAGATGAAATACATAATCGTATACCTTAATAAAATATATCTCTATTTATTTGGGTATACAAATAATATCAAAAAATAAAACAAAAATTTATTTGTTTACATAAAAATAAGTTATAAATATTTAAATTAAAAAAATACTAAAATAAAAATACAAAATAAAAATAAACTATATAAAACATAGGTCAATATACCTATAAACACACATGTAAAAAGTAACCAGTAATAAATTAACTCGTAAAAAAAGAAAAATCATATTAAAATACTACCTAAAATAATAAAAAAATTTATATTTTTAAATAAAATGTAATAAATTCACTTACTATTTTTAAATGATTACTTTTTAATAAAATTGCTATTTTGTCCTAACATGTCCTGCGTAGACCAATTAGGTGGCGCAAATAGTTGACTTTTGGTCAACTACCCATGCCACGCCTCTAACTTATGTTAGAGCCCTGAGCCTGTCAATTTCTCCACCTCCGCCTGCTTCATTAAAACCGTGATTCACTTTGAGTTATTTGTAGATCTATGTTCACATCACGATTGTGATCTTCGTTACATCATCAGATTCTTATGATCAACCTCTAGCCTTAAATATTCACCATTTCAAAACTCGCCCAGGTCCTTCATGTGTATAAATAACTCCCTAGGTCCTTTGTTCCCTTCTTGATCCCTTTTAGAGCTCAAGATCTATTCCTTGTGTGTGTACATTGAAGGCAAGTGACAGCAAGCCTTCCCTCATGCTCGGAAGCGGCGGAGCGAGGAAAGGAGCAGATCCACGGTGAGTTTCTCTAACCACCGTGATCCCTACTCACCAGTAGGTATAAGAGTTGTGCTTCTTGAAGGATATGATGAAATCCAAAAGTACATAACGATGACCGCGTAAAATACGATCAGGAGCGACTAATCGTACTAGTAGCTCGGGGCAGCAGAATTTAAAATATTTAAAACGATGAAACTACATGATTCGAGAACACTTCTTGGATCGTTTCATCTAAACCACTAATAGGCATTAAGGTTACCTCTTGAATCATAGTTACGATCGAGTCTCTGAAGGAAAAGATCTCCTATCTCAAGTCTTATCCGACGGAGGAGATGCTTACGAGCACGTTGATGAGACACATGCTCCTCGAGATCCATTTTAATGTTCGAAGCGGTGAATTTCCTGATCTCATCTCATGAGATCCTACGTCTTCTTTACGAGCAAGGCGCTCCGAAGGAGACAGAGATGCATGAGTGGTCAAAGCTGTCGCACAATGGCATGGCGACAACGACGACCCTCTCACGGGTTTAGGGTGGACGACCACTCTAAGGAGGTGAGAGAGAGAGACTTGGGGTGTATAGAGAGAGGGATGGAGAGAGTTTAATTCCTCTTGGAATTATATGTGTGTTTTAAAAGACAAGGACCACCCTTCCTTTTATACTAGTACATGGATCTCAATCCATGTGCCCTCTTTATCCAACGGTTTAGATCAAGAGGTTATTAATCAATGGACATGATTTGTTTCTTCAATTTTGCAACAACAAATAGTTTAAAATAGATTAATTATATGCTTTTTAATGATAATAATTAATTCAATTTAAATTTAGTCAATATACATAGATAATGTAGAAGTCTAAGTCTCTTTACTAAAAATAGGGTATATGTCCCCCCTTGACCAAATCGAGGTGGTTGACCACCAAAAAAGAGATAAAATCTTCTTTGTTTAACTATATATTAATTAATATGCAATAAAAATTATTGCATTTATCTTCGCAAAAATAATTCCAAATTAAATCTGTGAAAACTTAAATCATTCCATTGACAAATATGAATCATATTCATATATCCAACATTATATGTAAATTAGATTTACAATTAGTTATTCATTGTGAGTCCCATTCACAACAACATATAATTTTTAAATTCTATTTACATTTAAATCTCTCCATAATATTTGATAAATCATATTTATAATATCCATGATTATTGTGGATAGTGATATCGACATTAATCATATCCTCGATTATTATATCATACTTAATCATCTTGGATCTCTATTCTATGTGCCTAAATAACATGAATCATATTCACATTATTCACATCTTTGATAATTAAATCGCATTTAATCAACTTAGATAACTCACCTAATATGAATACAATTCATGCACATTTAATTATCAATATATCAGTGCTCAGGTACATAACTCAACGGTGGAATTATTCTTGAACTCTTTCATGAACAATGCGATTTCTCTGTGGATACTTGGAGATAAGGACAGGGCGACTGGACGTTCAACATATAGTGACTTGGATACTGATATCACATCTCAAATCAAGATCAAGGGGACCTCCTATAGATGTTGATTAAATCAAAGTCGTAGATCTAATCTTCTTTATTATTTCTGAATCACATTCAGATCAATGTCCAACATTTGGACTAAGATCATATCACTTCTCTATGAGAGGAGTCACTAAAATCCAGATCTGTTTCATCACTCCCTAGAAATGGAAGAGTCATGATTATACCATCATTTATGATCACATCACCCTCAGGTATTCCTAGTACCTATACATCCATCATACTGGAAGGCCTAGAATAAACTCGATGTTTTAGACCTATTTAGTATGTCTTCTTCAATGTTTTATCATTAAGTTTATCATTTGATCATTGGGAGTTAGTATCGATCATATACATTCCGAAAAAATATATCATACCTAGGTATTGATCATATACTTTCCAAAAGCATATATCAAACCTACAAATTTAGTCAAGCTTCAAAAGCGAGACAACAGTGCACAGAACTTGATTCCCAATATCTCATGAGTGAGCTCTTGCCTTCCGGTTCAGTAAATCAACATGTATGATCCCTTTGAGAGATCGTATTACTCATATGCCCTTATATTCACACCAGCACGATGGTGTATATACTTTATTAGATCATCAACCTATCGATATGCCAAATGTACTTAATCAGACATATAGTAAAACATCTGTCTCCGGTCAGAGGATGCATGCCTATATCGTGAAAGCATATGACATAGGTCTTTGATTATCTTGATCTCATTAAGTCAACTCTTTGACCTAACTTATCTAACACCTCTGAATCTCTATTCACATGTAGAGGACATGCATCAAGAGGACAGTTAGATATCAACATATTAGCTAAAGGATTGTCGTCTCCTACTCAGGTTGGAGATCTTTGATGGATCCGCTGATAAGCCCTTTTAATTAATATGTGTATGTGTCGTTCTGTTGTAGTCGAGCAATCAAGATCGATCAAAAACTAATCACACAAATCGATGAATTGATGAATTAAAAAATGTGCAGTTTGATGTTTTTTTAAATAGGGCAAGCCCCAGGGTCGACTCAAGGAGGCAAAGGAACAACTTCGGATCGAGTTAGACAAATTAGCTCATGGTTTTCCAAGCAGATTTTTTTGTAATTTTTTGTGCAAATGAAAAATGCAAATGAAAAGATGTAGATGAATTAGGTTAATATGAAAACACACAACTTAGCCAAATTAATTTTAATGTGAAATTAATCCGAATCAGCTAAGTTATATTTTCCTAGAAACCTAATCCAACGATGAATGCAAAATTGGTTTTTTTTGTAAAACAAACTTTTTAGGGGTTTTAATGTAATTTTTCATGCAAATAAAGTGCAAAAATTATGAAAATTGTATTTACATTATAAAATGAAGCTACATTGATTTTTTTGGAATTTTCTGACAATTTATGATTTCTTTATGAATTTTTTAATGAAAATAGAGTGACAGTTAGTATTTTAATTCCTAAAAATCCATGAAATCAAATTATCAATAGAAAAACTTATCTCAAATAGATATTGAGCAATCAAGGAGACTTTAAATTTCACAAAAATATTATTCTGGATTTAATTTAAAATCAATTACAGAAATCACTCTAGAATTTATTTTATACAAAAGACAACTCTACTTTATATGAAATTTAGAAAGTAATTAAAAAGCACTTAGTAGCATCATATACATTTTTTTAATAATTTTTGGAGCAATAAATAAATATGTGCGAATTTTAGAGCACAAATGGGCAAAATATCATTGAATTTCAACTCTGATGTTTAGTAAATTATCTAATACTCATAAAAATGTAAATAAATAGCCAAAATGTACAGAATTAAGTTCTCAACAAGATGTTATTTTTTATTAAATAAAATGATGCAAAAGGATGTCCAAATAAATGCGTTAACGTAGGGGTATCTTTGTAATACTGAAAGTAAAAGAACTTAACAAAATAATCTGTGTCTAAGGGCAATTTTGTAATTATGGAAAGTTGCGGGTAAATTATGCATTATTCATAAAAAAAATAAAAAAGTGTACCTTCTCTGCTATGGAAAGATGGGTTCCAAAATGGAACCCACATCCCCTCTAGGGCTCGAAGGTGGCATGGGGAGGATGGCAGTGCTGGAACACGCTAGCGGAGAAGGGCGGCATCTGGAGCTCGGCACGGAGAGGTGGCGTTGCACATGGCGGCGGTTGGATGGAGGTGCAGAGCGGTAGATATCACGATCAGGAGGCGTGTGTGGGGTAGTGCACGACCGTGTGCCTCTCGCGCGATGGAGGAAGACGGTGGTTGGAGCGCCGCTTGGCGGAGGTGGGTCAGGCAGCGAGGAGGTGGCTCTCGATCTGGATAGCTGTGGCCACGCAGCAGCGTTGGTTCCATCGACGACCAGCAGTGTTCGCTGAGGGGCTGGAGCGAGGGCACTACCTTCTGGCGGAGGCACAGGAGGCGGCGTCCTGCATATCAGCGGCGAGGGGGCGGCTGGAGCCGCTGAAGGGGGGTAGTACAGGCTACCTGTCTTGTTTTTTTAATTTATTTTGTAATTTTTTTGTAAATTTTTTAAACAGGAATAAAATTTGTAGAGATGAAATGATGGTGATGGTGATGATTCCTATGGTGGTGGTGTTAATGAAAATGTTTTGGTGATGAAAGTGCACAAGACAAACAAGGGATGTTTGAAAAAATTGACAAAGTGAAGATGGAGAATTTTACATGTGGTTCACCAGATTTGTTAGAGTGCAAAGATCACCACTCCTGGTCTTGACCTCAATCAATGCCCGATGAGGCACCAAGAAGTTAAACTTTTCCAGGAAGGAGGAGGGACGAAGGCTGGGAACCTTCGGATATCGCCATAAAGCTCGTCTTCACTCGAAGCAGTCCTCATCGAGCTATCATCTGGATGAAGGGTTGAGCTAGAGATTCTCCTATTGGAAGGCGGTTGATGAAAAATGAGGGAGGAGAAGAGAATAAAAAGAATAGGAGGAGGAAGTTAGAAAAGAGGTGAAGAAAATGGAGTGGTGGAGAAAGTGACTTGGAGTGGGGAACAAGTTGGAGTAGAAAAGAAGTAAAAGGAAAAATAAAATAATTGAAGTAAATAGTATGCTACTAAAAGTAATGAAGGGAAAATAAATATAATAAATAATAAATAATAAAAAATAAAATAATAGAAAATTTAAAATAAATAAATAATAATATAAAATAAATTATGAAATTAATAAATTAAAAAATGGGGCGACACGTGGCAGCTCTAGGAGCAGCAACGTGTCGCTCCCAAAAAATCATGAATTAAATGTAAATTAAAATCAAAAAGAAATAATAAAAAGGTCAACTCAAAAAAGTGCTCGACACAAAAGATGCTCGTCTCGATGAGATCTACAAGAAGGACCGAAAATCAAAAGAAGTCATATGTACAAAGTGTATTTTTTGGGTGGTCTATTGTTTGTATAAAATACCAAATTTTATCTTTTACATTTTTTATCATTTTTTAAATAAGAGAAAAATCAAAATAAAGTTAGAGAAAATATGGAAGAAATATTTACAACTCAATCTATTTTTTAGTAATTAAGGAAATAAAAGGATAAAATAAAGGGTGTTTTGGTCAATATATACAATATACAATAAGGGCCCAAAACCCAAGTTCCACATACAATATTTGAGTTTTATGAAATTGGTCTTATTTTGAAGGTCTTTGAATGTATATTACTTTAAAAGTAAGTAGACCTAAATCGAACATTGTATGAGAGAGATATGAATATTTTAAGGTTCATCGTCTCGAACTTGGATTTGGGTTTTATTGGACAATTTTACAAGTTAGTATTTTTTCGATATTCTTTCTTTATTAGTGTTAGTAATATATACATTATAGAGTTGATTTTATTGGATTTTGGAGTTAGTATAAAATAGATACAAATATGGTGTTTTAGTTATATATATGTGAACATGTACAAGTGATTTTTGGATCCTCATTTAATGGAAATATGAATGCTAAAATGCAGATATTATTTACACATACA
Organism: Ottelia alismoides; assembly: GCA_037367405.1. Classification (NCBI taxonomy): domain Eukaryota; kingdom Viridiplantae; phylum Streptophyta; class Magnoliopsida; order Alismatales; family Hydrocharitaceae; genus Ottelia; species Ottelia alismoides. The sequence goes on from JAZKJV010000830.1 coordinate 112,504, forward strand.
TGAATGCTAATTTTGCAAAATAAGTGATGAAATGCAACTAATTACTCGGGAACAAGGCTCTATTTTCAACTTTTAGAGTGATGAATCACATATTCATCAACCCCCTATACTTAAACCTTGCTCGTCCTCGAGCAACTAAAATGAAATATAAAAGTGAAATTATTTTGGGTTCCATACCAAGGTCATGAACAAAAGTTGAAAATGGAGATTGACTCAACTTTTGGATTAATAATATGGCGGATCTTTATTGGGAATTGAATTTAAGACCTAACAACCTTTAAGTTCCACAAGTCTTCTATTCAAGTCCTCTCAACAGTCAGGTCAGGATAGATCCTCATACGCAAATTCTGATGACTATGAATCTTACTTGTACTATGTAAGTGAAGTATGGCTCTCCACATTAGAAATGGCAATGAAACAACCTCCTATAATAACGTAACTCTAATTCCCCGGTCTAGCAACTCTTTCCTCGAGGAGCGGGGTATTCCCTTCTAAGTTCAAGTGCGACCAGCTCAAGAAGAGGGGGGTAGAGAGAAGAATGGATGGTAGCCAGTGTAGCTACCTATCCTAGGATGCTTGACTGGTGTAGTCAAGTCATCCAGCTGCATGCTTCTATGGTATAAGCCTTTGAAGCATATGCCTTGCAAATATACATACTCTGACAGGCATTTTATTTTCAATCGGTCATGTCCACTCGTTTTTTGGAGTTCTCTCTCTTTTTCTTTTCTTTTTTCCTTTTTTTCTTTTTTTTGAACTATATACAAGGTTCAACATGTACATCGGGAGTTTTTCTTCTTGAGCCAGTAGACTATCCCTCTTTTGAAGCTTTATTGCAACCCACAACATCCTGTCGTTAGATGTCAACACCACCATACTAGGTTGAGATGCACTACCATCCATAGAGGAGGATGGATGTTTCCACCCGTGTGCTACTCCAAGCCAATGAATTTTACCTCCTCACCATATCATCAATGAAGATCTACATCCATGGTGCTTGTCCAAGTTAGGTCACTTTCTAAGAGGATCATGCGTGTGTACGAAATATTCTACTTAGACTAGTCAAGATGACATGTAAACATAGACTTTCATACTCAAAGAATTAAATCACTGGACCTGAAAAATCCTAACTCCAATTCCTATCAGGTTCCTCTGAAATTAGGTAGATTAAGGTGAAATCAAATCCATCCTTGACTTCTATTCATAACTTGGTTAAGAACCCACTAACTTTTCACTTTGCATATGCTAGATATGACGATGAAATGTACATGGCATGCTATATAGATGAATTGCAAGACCTTTTTTAATGCAAAGATGATATGCAAGAGGAAATAAGAAGCCTATTTTTTAATATTTTAATTTTCCGATATACCCTTATTTTACAACATTTTTTACAAGTGTTATACAGATTATACAATTACATACAATATAAGTATACAAGTATTTTACAAAAAAATCAATTTTTTTAAGTTTTTACCCATACTGTAATTATTGCATAATATATACAAAAATACACGAAAATACATGAAAGTACGAGCTATGGGTAAAGTATATATGTAATATATACACACCCCCTATACTTAGCATGTGTTATGTCCTTAGAGCACGAAAAGCGAGGAAAAATACATAGCTCGTGCTAAGTGTAGGAGAGCTAAGTCGCTCTTCCCCCATATACTTAGGCTTTGGCAGCCTAAGTGTAGAAGAAGAAAATAAAAAAATGGGGCGGGTGAGGTTAAGAGGGGAACTGGATGAGTATATATACATGATGGGCATCGGTCCCCAATATATTTAGGCTCTGGTCAGCCTAAGTCTAAGACAGAAGTGAGTATGAGAACTGATGAGATTTGGAGGATGTACAGCGAATGGTGAATAGGCTCGGGTCACTCTACCAACTATACTTAGGATCCGGTTATCCTAAGTATAAAAATTAAATGATATGGAGCCGAGTTGAGTGATTCGAATCGCAGGGGAGGGAGAGAAAGAAAATATATACAAGGAGGAGTGATAATATATAAGGATCACGAAGATTTATGACAAACCTTCTTGCGGGAGCGAGGAGGTGGGTAGTATACATATGTCTCACTATCGGAATTGTCCTCAGATAAATAATAGTGAGATGTAAGGATCGTCCAATGAGGGTCGACACACGACTGCTTGCCTAAATATGTCTTAAGAACAGTCGAACTGAGCTCACTCATATAAATCAGCTCATCCGAACCCGATGAGGATTCATCTGAAAATTCCTTCTCTTGTATGTTGAAGGAAACATTCTTAGTCAGTTTTTTAGAACCTAAATCATTGAGAGGGAGAGGAGAGTGACGCGCCTTGAGGGGTTTGGGGGAACACCTCGAGGAATCAATTCTCAACTTCCTCTCGCTGGATAACTGACTAGAGGAAGGAGCAACCGTGGTTTTGGGAGGGGTTAATTCAATTCTGATTGTCTACTTGAAAGGTCCGGGATGTGGTGCTGTGCTGACCATGGTTTCCTCATCAGATGAGTCACCATATAGATTGTAATATTCCTGAAGGGTCAATGCATGTCTTTGGAAGGTGTTAGTGATATCAGTTGGCTTGGCATTATTGGTCTCTTGTGTCAGATCATCAAATTGGTCAAGGCAATCAGCAAAAGTTGTGTTCGACTCAATGATAGCTTCGGATCCTGAGTCCTCCTTAGATGTTGTCACGGTGGTGGTGCAAGCAGTTGGTGAAGTGGAGGTGTGGGGAGTCTCTAAACCAACGGTCGGCTCGATAGTCGGTATCTCAAGCGTAGAAAAGAGGTGAGACTCATCTACCTCTCGATGGTCACGACTGTCAGCAACTTTGTGGGTTACCTTATAGTAGAGTGTGTCAAAGAATGGGTGAGGTCGGAGCGCAGCTAATAATGGCTTCCCATGAATAATCAGAGATTGTGTAAACTCTCCTCGATGCTCAATGTCAATGATCGTGAAGTCCACCTGGAGTAGAGCACCTTGGAAAGTGATGATGACTGAAATGATTCATCTCGCCCGTTTTATGGATCGATTATCCAGCTGAACGATTACTCTGGACTTCCTAAGTGATCCGAGTTTGAGCTTGTCAAACACAGAGGTCAGGAGGATATTTATTGATGAGTCATCATCGATTCGCGCATAGGTAAAAATGGAGTCATTGATTTCATACTCAACTCAGGGCAACCTCTTCACTCTACGGCTCTTGATCTTTCTCTCCATCACCAAGGAGGTGGACATAGACACATTGTTTCTTTCAATCCTTGTTCTCTTGTTACCCGACCACTTGGACATCAATTTACTCCTTACAAATCTCTTGAGGTTGGGGAAGTGATCTATGGCCTTTATTAAGGGAAGTTTAAAAATCAATTCCTCATCGAGTGCTTCTCTTAGGGCAGGATCCAATATTTTCAAGTCTTTTCCATTTTCAATTTTTATGAATTTTTCATATTTTTCAATGTTTTTGGTCTTTTTGGGATTTTTGATTTTTTTGGTGTTTTGTGGGTGAATTGTCAGACTCTGGATTGGAAGGTAAGGGATTAGTAGAAGAGGAAGGTACAAGTGACTCCAACTGTACAGATTGTGTGGGTTCTCTAATGCTCGCTCGGTTTTCAACATAAAATCTGCTTACTTCCTTTTTCACTTTCATACCCAGGCTGGCAGAATTTGAGTGCAATATTTGAGTGACATCTCTCAACTTGTTACCAAATGATTCATTCTTCTTGATAAGTCTAGGAATGTCATCCTCCAAAAAAATCTAATGACAAATCATGGGAGAGTTCTGCTCAATTGGAGGATACTATTGAGATATTGAGGTCTCATACTCAACATACCTAGACTCTGGCATGTAATGCTAGGTCGAGTATGGACCATCTGAATGGCAAATATTGGTCGGAGCCTCATATGATGGAGTCAATAAAGAGGGGATTCCCAGATTGAGTCCATGAGTCCAATCCTGTGAATGTGTAGGCTCTCCGAATGTGTGATATGATGGTTGGTCCATGTAGGCTTGATTACTATGGTCAATCAAGTTAGGAAGATCATAAGATGCATGCTTCTCCATTCGTTATGTTCGATCGACCATGTTATGCCCTAAGGTCAAGTTGGGATGTGTATATGTAAATTGTTGTCCAATCCCTATTTGAGGTGGGAATGAAGTATGTGGGGGCACATAATTCTACCGATCATCTATCTCAGCAGTGGCTTGCCCTTCATTCGGTTCTTTGATTCCAGCAAGCTCTCAAGAATACGGACAATCATCCCAAGATGGAAGTGGGTCCAGAGTGTTAGAATATGGAGTAGGTGAGAAATGCGAAGAAGTGCAGAAGTCAGTCAAAGTTATGACTTCATAATTTGGTTGAGGTGGAACCGACCACGGGTAATGGTCTTCCGTGGATGGTGGAGGGTACATGAAAGAAGGAGAAGGTGAAGATGAACAGTATATGGTCAAGGAGGAATGACCAGAGGTCTCAGGGTATGGGGACCAATATCCTGATATCTTGAAGAGGAAAGGATGAATGTAAGCAGATCGAAGTAGAAAATGTGCAATTACACAGGATAACGGACACGGATAGACATAAAACAAATACAAGAGAAAACCCCAATTTCACCAACTCAACGTAGTGAAGGACCCAAAGCCGGTCCGATTAATCTGGTTGATTTTAAGTGTGATTTTCCAGAAAATGGCAAGGGTTACGTGGCCTAAAGGGAAGTCATCTCAAAATTGGATGAGTCTCCCATGATTAACCTATCGCCTAAGATACCAACGCCCTTCCTCTCTTTGTTCCTATCACCAGCCGAGGAAGTTCAAGGACCTACCCCTATCTACCTACCGAAGTAGGAGGAGGCTTACAAGGCTTATAACTTCACCCCAGAAGGTTACTAGCAACTTCTCGCAGTGCACCACTGCTTCACCCCTATCTACCTGCCGAAGCAGACGGAGGCTACTTGGTGCTGGTCAGTTGAACCTCAAATAGTTCAACCGATGAGATTTTCTAGGATTGGGGTACGTGATATGGAAGGTGGGGATTTTGGCTCTATCTTAGGGTGTGCACACATACTCTGTACCCTCACTCATCCTGAAATCAATGTCGGGGTTATTCTCCTACAAACAGAATTTCCAATTTTATGTTGATTTTTTGGTCAATTTGTTTAGCAGTCTCGATTTTAAGTTAGATGACCACTTGATTAGTCCAATACACAAGACACGCTTATCGTCCAGTCCCAATTTCCTTTAATCCTAAGTTATAAAACCAAGGCAGAAGGAGTTGAGATAAGTCGATACACGATAAAACGATGATGTATGCCAAGTTCAGAAGACTTACAGTGATCCTCACACTCTACATGTCGGATGCAAAACAGAATTGAAATTTTATTCTAAATGAATGCAATCGATGAAAAGTCACTCCTAGAGAAGCACTACTATTAGCGAGTGAAGAACAAATTTGAATTAGGCCAGGTTTTGTGATCTAAGTATGTGTTTTAGTGGTGAAGTGTAGTCCTAAATATTACAAGCACAAACAGACCTAAGAAAGCTCTAAGTGCCACGAGTGTAGGTTCTATCCTATGTCCAGCAACCACAAAACACAGAGAGTCTCCTTTTTTTATTCAGTTACACGTGCGAGAACCCAAACGAGAACCGCTTTAATTGCAGACTTTTATATAAGTTAACGAAAATGAAAATCTTTTTGGCATCTCAACAACCAACTTGATCCATCGTCGACCTTCGATGCACTTCGAGATGCGTTGACTTCAAGAAAGCCACTCCAAGTCCACCAGGCCCTCGCACAAAAAGATAAAAATTATGTTAGAGAGAGAGATAGACAAAAAAACAAAAAAAGAAAAACAACTGAAAAAATGGAATAATTACAAATGGGTTCGGGGTCAGACTACCCGAATGAATGGAAAATCAAAACCTTATTTTCTAAAATGATCCTAAGACGTTTGCCTCCCTAGCAACGGTGTCATTTGATGGATCCGCTGATATGCCCTTTTAATTAATATGTGTGTGTGTCGTTTTGTTATAGTAGGGCAATCAAGATCGATCAAAAATTAATCGTACGAATCAATGAATCGATGAATTAAATAATGCGTAGTTTGATGTTTCTTTAACTTGGGCAAGCCCCAGGGTCAACTCAAGGAGGCAAAGAGGCAATTTCGGATCGAGTTAGAGAAATTAGCTCGCGGTTCTCCAAGCTGATTTTTTTATAATTTTTTATGCAAAAAATGCAAATGAAAAGATGCAGATGAAGTAGGTTAATATGAAAACACATAACTTAGTCAAATTAATTTTAATGTGATTCTAATCCAAATCCGCCAAGTTATAAATTTCCTAGAAATCTAATCCAACGATGAATGCAAACTGTATTATTTTGGTAATTTCTGATTTAAAATGCAATAATGAAAAATACAAACAATTTGGGGGATTTTATGCATTTTTTCATGCAAATAAAGTGTAAAAGTTATTAAATTTTTACTGAAAGTTGCTTCATTATTTTTTTGTAATTTTCCAATAATTTATAATTTTTTATGAAATTTTTAATGAAAATAGAGTGACTGTTAGTATTTAATTCCTAAAAATCCAGAAATTAAATTATCCAGAGAAAATATTATCTCCAATAGATATTGTAATGAGCAATCTAAGAGACTTTAAATTTCGCAAAATATTATTCGTGGATTTTATTAAGAATCAATTACAGAAGAATATATTTCATGCAAAAGACAATTCTAATTGAGATGAAATTTGGATAGTAATTAAAGAGAACTTAGTAGCATCATCTGTATTTTTTTCATATCGGATTGGAAAGCAGAAGAGAGAGTGATTCCCGGGGAGAGGTGAACCTGGTTCAGAGAACGCGATAGCCCCTTTCCAAATAGCGATGTGTGAATTTCAAAGCATAAATGGGCAAAATAACATTGAATTCAAACTCTGGTGTTTAGTTAATTATCCAGTGCTCGCAAAATGTAAATAAATAGCAAAAATGTACAGAATTAAGTTCTCAACAAGATGCTATTCTTTGTTAAATAAATGATGCAAAAAGATGTCCAAATAAATGCATTAACGTAGGGGTATCTTTGCAATACTGAAAATAAAAGAACATAACAAAACAATATGTGCTTAAGGGCACTTTTGTAATTATGAAAACCTGCAGGGTAAATTATGAAATATTCGTAAAAATAAAAAAAGGTACACCTGCTCTACTACAGAAACGTGGGTTTCAAAATGGAACCCACCTCCTTGCTAGGGCTCGAAGGCGGTGCTGGACCGCCAGGGGGGAGAATGGCAACGTATGGAGGTCGACGAGCAGAGAAGATGCCACACGTGGTGGTGGTTGGAGGGAGGTGCAGAGCGGCAGATGCCACGAGTAGGAGGCACGCTAGGGGGGGCAGCGCACGACCGTGCGCCGCTCGCGCGATGGCCAAAGGCGGCGGTTGGAGCGCGGCTTAGCGGGGGTGGGTGGGGCGGCGAGATGGTGGCTCTCGATCTGGATAGATGTAGCCACACGACGACGTTGGTGGCGACGACGACCAGCGATGTTCGCTAGCGGGCTGGAGCGAGGGCACTACCTTCTGGCGGATGCGTAGGAGGTGGCGGCTTGCGTGTCAGTGGCAAGGGGGCGGCTGGAGCCGCTGCAAGGGGGTGACGCAGGCTGCTTGTCTTGTTTTTTTACTTTTATCTTGTATTTTTTTACAATTTTTAAACACGAAAAAAATTGTAGAGATGAAATGATGGTGATGGTGATGATTATGATGGTGATGATGTTATTTAAAATTTTTTGGTGATGAAAGTACACAAGGCAAACAAGGGATGTTAGAAAAAAAATTTACAAAGTGAAGATGGAGAATTTTACATGTGGTTCACCGAATTTGTTGGAGTGCGAAGGTCGTCACTCCTGGTCTTGACCACAATAGATGTCCGACGAGGCACCAAGAAGTTAAATCTCTTCTAGGAAGGAGGAGTAACGAAGGCTGGGCACCTTCGGATCTCATTGTGAAGCTCATCATCGCTCGAAGACATCCTCATCGAGCTGTCACCTGGACGAACGGTCAGGGTAGAGATTCTCCTATTGGAAGGTGGATGAGGAAAAATGAGGGAGGAGAAGAGAATAAAAAGAAGAGGAGGAGGAAGTTAGAAAAGAGATGGAGAAAATGGAGTGGTAGAGAAAGTGACTTGGAGTGGGGAACAAGTTGGATTAGAGAAGAAGTAAAAGGGTAAAAATAAAATAAAATAAATAAAGTAAATAGTAGGCTACTACAAATAATGAAGGGATAAGAAATAAAATAAATAAATATAAATAAAATAATAATAAATAAAAGTATAATAAATAAATAATAAAAATAAATAAATTACAAAATTAATATATTAATAAAAAATGGTGTGACATGTGGCGATTCCAGGAGCTGCCATGTGTCGCTCCCAGAAAAATTATAAATTAAATGTAAATAAAAATAAAAATAAATAATAAAAGGGCTCAAATCCAAAAGTGGTAAACATTAAAGTTTCTCATCTCGATGAGATCTACAACTTTTGTGAAGGCTTGAAAATCAAAAGAAGTCATATGCACAAAGTATATTTTTTGGGTTGTATATTATATGTAGAAAATACCGAATTTTATCTTTTGCATTTTTTGTCATTTTTAAATAGGAGAAAAATCAAAATAAAGTTAGAGAAAATATGGACGGAATATTTACAATTTTTTTGAATTTTTAATAATTAAGAAAATAAAAGGATAAAATAATGGGTATTTTGATCAATATGTACAATATACAATAGGGGGCCAAAACCCAAGTTTGGGTTTTGGGCTCCTATTGTATATTATGAAATTGGTCTTATTTTGAAGGTCTTTGAATGTATATTACTTTAAAAGTGAGTAGATCTAAATCGGACACTATATGAGAGAGATATGCATATTTTATGGTTCATAGTCTCAAACTTGGATTTGGATTTTATTGAACAATTTTATAAGTTAGTATTTTTTGATATTTTTTCTTTATTAGTGTTTGTAGTATATACATTATAGAGTTGATTTTATTGGATTTGGTGTTAGCATAAAATAGATACAAATATGGCATTTTAGCTATGTACATGTGAATATGTACAAGTGATTTTTGGCTCCCTCATTTAATGCAAATATGAATGCTAAAAAGCAGATATTATTTACACATGCATGAATGCTAATTATGCAATATAAGTGATGAAATGCAGCTAATTACTCGAGAACAAAGCTCTATTTTCAACTTTTAGAGTGATGAATCACATATTCATCAACCATCTCTTAATAATCATTTGACGGTGCTTGATGAGTGGTCAATCTAGATCTTTAGATATTCATCCTAGCACCAGCCTCTATGACTCAACAATTGAATCAACAGTTGTATGATCGTCAATATGGCCATGGTACATAACCTTAGTTGTAGTAAGGGACCTATTATGCAAATTATTTATTCTTCATTTCAGATCAGGGAATGATATTTGCAATAATATTTATTGTATAATGGCACATCGTGGGCTCGCATGTCCAACACTTCTTTTATTTCCTCAATAGATTTTAATCATGTGATTTCAATTCCGCTATTAGATTAGTTTTTAATATAGTAGATTGGCTAGGCTATACTTTGTTCGATCACCGGAGCCTCTAGGGCTCTGGCCATTCCACTGTGAAATTGATGTTCCCCGACCACGTTGACCATACCACCTCGTTTCATGTTCATTTCTCCACCAAATCGACCCCTCCACTCAACTCGATTACATCCTGATTAGTGACTCCATGCTCTCCTTCTGTTGTTCGTCAGAGCATACCCATCTCGCCTCATCTCACTCTGATCTTCACGAATAAATGCCCGGGATCCTTTGCCTTGCGGTGTGTTTGCATGTTTTGGTAGGACCTGGAAGGGGATATGAGCCCTTTCAAACCTTACGAAATCAGCTACATGTACGTGAACCTCCAGCCCTGCTTCGTTGGGCTCGAACTTTTTTGAGCCATCTTCTAGCTGCGGAAAGATTAGATGATCATGGAGAGCATCTTAGCATCTCAAGAGGCGCTCGGAGCAAGGAGGAGGAGCATATCTTCCAGGACAGGTCAGGGTCGTCCGATCAAGAACCCACCTCTGATGAAGTAGCCAACGTTGGATCGTTATCCCTCTCCGCCGTTCAATCTGGGGTAAAATCTAATCCGAGGCATCCAAAGGCGAAGCGGTATCGGTCCATCTGGACTATTTATCGCTTACTTGGTGTGCATCCATCAATTCCTTAGCACGCAAATAAAGGGGTATTTGCACTGAACCCCCTCCACTTTTTCTATTTTTTAGTTAGTATAAAAACATCGTGTTAGAGTGTAAATATTTGTGGAAAATTGTAATAAGGCCCTTGTACTTTCTTGGATTTGCATTTAAATTCATGCCAGCTCAGCTCACGTGAGGTCCCCATGTGAGTTTGGGTAAATACCATGTATACCCTATCAAATTTTCTCATTTATTTTAAGGCCTAAAACTTGTATATATGGCTTATATTTTGTGGTAAATTTGTAAATAAAACCTAGAACAATTGCGTAATTGTAAAAATGCCCTACCCAAACGTATGCAATTTTATATGTTTTGTTAAAATATAATGTAGGACCTTGGATTTCGTAATGATATTATGAAATGCAAGTATACTTATTTTTAATTGCAAAATGGTCCTTGTTATTAAAATGTATTGCAGTTTCTTAATCTTTTTAAAAAAAATAGCCCATGTTTGATTTTTTGTAAAAATTATGCTGAATGCTCGGAATGATGTATTTAATTATCATAATTTTTGTTTTGGATTTTAGGCATTTAATTATTTATTAAAAATTAAACAGTGCCTTTACTTTCCTTATTTAGATATTAAAATAAGAAAACATATTAAAATATCTTGAAAAATCACAAAAAAATTTTAATAATGTTTATTATATCTTATATTATCTCTAGACCAAAAATCACATAAAAATATAAACATAAAAACATAAAAATTTAAAAATACCAAAAAACTTATAAAATTTAAAAATTTAAAAACCCAAAAATATTGATTTTTCTTTTATTATTTTCTTTATTATGCATAGTATATATTAAAAATGATTTTGGATATTTTGGGACTTATTTAATATTTTCAAATATAAAAAACATTCGAATATATTATTTGTTCCCAATTTTACCTTCTTAAATTATTTAAAAACCCATAAAAATATGTAAAAATGACAGAAAAATCAAAAAAACATTACCAAAATATAAAAATACTAAAATATTTTTCCTATATTTTTAAAGTTATTTAATTCTATATTTATGCTATGCAAACTTATATATATTACCATAATTATTATATACTATATTATATAATTATTTATTTTATTTTCAAAGATTAAAAAGAAACTAAAAATTTGCAGAATGAAAACACTAAAAATTAAAAAAATAATAAAAAAACATTATGTATATTTATTATTCTCTTTACCTATATATATACATATATACAGGGGCAGGGAGCCTGCACCTTGAGGTGTAGGAATTCCCTACACCCACCCTATTTTTCAATTATTTTTTTATTTTTTTGAATTAGAAGTTGGGGAGATTTACTTAATATGCTGAGTGGAATAAGTGTTTCATGTTTCATGCAAAATAAACATTCCTAACATGTTCATCTAAATAGGGTCAATTTCAACAATTTTGAGACTATTAAAATTTGGTATTCTTGATGGAGATGATAGAAGACTCGAATTAAGTTGAATTTGGTATGACAACATGGTGATCTAAATTACCCAAGGTTTCATTTCAAAAAAATCAAAAAATAGTGAAAAATTAGGCCTGGTGTAGGGAGTTTCCTACACCTGCTGGTGTAGGGTCCTTTTCCCATATATATATATATATATATATATATATATACACATATACATATACATATATATTACTATATATCTATATATATTATTTTTTCTATTTATAGATATAATGTATATAAAATTAATTAAAATATAAAATATATATAAATATAAGAAAATGAAAAGTAAAAACCCATATTAAAAATAGAAAAAAAGACATGTGTACATAATATACATTGATTAAAAGTAATCATATGGTTTCCTCTTTGTGGTTTGACCTCTACCTATGCTCGCTTGCTATACATTTTTGGTTGTAGAGTATAATAAATTTTAGATCCACATTTTCTCTATTCATTGATAAATAGATATTAAGAGTTAATTGTTGATTAATTAGGGTTTCTTATTTGGTCGACTCAACAACGATGTTCCTGTCTTTTGTAGAACTTCTGACCAGTGAAAAATCCTAGTTATCACCAGGTCAAAATAGATCAACTCATACACAAACCCTTATGACTATGAACATTCTTGTACATTATATGTGATAGGTAGCTCTCCTTGGCTGAAGCGATAAAAGTCATTCTTGTCCGACATGGTGACCCTGATTCCCCAATCTAATAACTCTTTCCTCGAGAAGCGGGGTATTCCCTTCTAGGTTCAAGTACAACCACCTCAAGAAGAGGAGGTGGAGAAAAGAATGAACGGTAGCCAGTGTAGCTACATATCCTTGGATGCATGACCAATGTAGCCAAGTCATCCAGCTGCACGCTCATAAATATGTAACTTTGAATCAAAAGCTTGCTTAATTGACTATACAAATGTACATACTCCGGAAGGCATTTTATTTTTAATGAGGCATGCCCACTTTTTTGGAGTTTTTTATTTTTGCACATTTTTTTCAATATATACAAGGTGCAGCATGTACATAAGGAGTTTTTCCTTTTGAGCCAGTAGACTATCCCTCTTTTGAAGCTTTATTGCATCCCACATCATTCTATCTTTAGACCTCGCTGCAACTGAATCAGGTTGGTGTATAATGGCCACAAATGTGTGACTATCGATGTTTCCATTGGCTTATGTCTCACATCAGCAAATCCAACCCTCTACCACTTAAACTGAGGTGAGCAAAGTGTAAGTGCAGGTGTGCTAGATAGATCATTAACGACAAGAATCAAGTGTATACTCCGAAGTACTCTACTTAGGCAGTCAAGACGACACTGAACTAAGTCTAGTGGTTTCCAAAGAATTAAGTCTATAAACCTAAAAATCCCAATTCCGTTTCCTATAAGTTTCCTCTTAAATTAAGTGATTAAGGATCCATTCTTTCATTTTATTCCAAACTAGTTCAAGTGTCAATATCATTCAGAAAAATGCACATGCAAATGCAAGAAATATATACAAAACTTTTTTTAAGGAAAATAAAAGAACAATCTTTTTGAAAAAAATTCCAAAGAATTTTGCAATTTTTTATGAGTTGAAACAATTTTTTCCTTTTTTCCTTGTTTTTATTTTTATAAGAATGGAAAAAGTTTAGTAAAATGAATATATAAAAGTATACAAAAGTATTATACAAATTTTATATAAGATTTTACAAGAGGATTTTATGTATCAAAGTTTTATAAAAGAATTTTATATTCAATAAAGAATTTTATTAATAGGAGGAGAAATGATTAGTGATTTTATACCCACGTGGATTTTACGAATATATATACATACATCCCATATTTATATCCCACTTGGCAAAATAATTTTACAAAAATTTTACAAACCTGTTCAAAACATTTTACCAAAGATTTTTCAAAGGTTTTTCAAAAAGTGTTATAGATATTTTTGCAACCTATTTTAAAAACATTTTAACAAATCATTTTACAAACAATTTTACAAATAGGATTTGACAAACATTTTGCATTCAAAAATTTTAAAAACATGTACAATATACTTAGTTCAGATACAGAAAATAGTTTTAAAAACATTTTATAACCAAAACATTTCTATAAACAATTTTGTAAAGATTTCTACAAAAATAGTTTTACAAAAAAAATTAAAAGCATTTTACAAAGAGATTTACAATAATTTTACAAGAGGTTTTGCAAATATTTTACAAACAATTTTTGCAAACATTTTTCAAAAGATTTTTGCAAATCATTTTACAAATTATTTTCAAAACATTTTTGTAAGAGTAATAATTGCCATATTATTAATAAAACTACGAGTTATAGCTAAAGTATATATACAATATATACGGCACCCTCCTATACTTAGCTCAAACTATGTCCACATAGTGACCAGAGAGCTACAAAGGACTACATAACTCGTGCTAAGTACATAAGAGTGAAAAGAATCCGATACAACAACGACTTAAAGAATAGACAAAAAGATAGAAGTCGGTGATACCCCCTATACTTATGATTAAATAATCCTAGGTATAGAAGACTGTACAAACGGGGAAAACTGAGGGAGATAATGAACAAACTCAATGACTTGACTCGTCCTCCCCTATACTTAGGGTAAATATCCCTAGTATAGAAAAAGAATATCTACAAGTTGAAGGATAAGCGAGAGATCAGAAGAACTAAAAGAAAATAAAAACACAAAGAGACAGTATGAACAACATCACTCACCCTATACTTAGGGTAAAGGATCCCTAACTATAAGCAACAATAGGGGTGATGAAACAGAACGAATATGAACAACTCAAATCATTCACCCCCCATACATAGGATAGAGTACATCTTCAGTATAGCACACACACACATATATACAGAAATAGGTGAACGATAAAACGAAAGAAGAAAGTAACAAATCAAGACGAAACTAATATATACAAAGTATACATTGTTGAGGTACCTCTCAACAAGCGCTAGAGTTTAGCTGGGCAGAAAGGCTAGGACAATGAAGTATCGAGATCGAGGACGACATCTACAATACGAATACCGTACTATCACTATCATCTTGATTTAAGAACAACAATGAGGTTAATAGTGTAAACCATGACACCCAAATAAGCAATCGAGCAGGTGTCTTCTACCGGTTTAATAGAGGTGAAAATAAAATTAGGCATAGGTAGCACAAAAGAAATCTTCAACTTAGGATCAGAATAGAGTGAAATGGTGGAGTCGAAGAAATAGAATGTGTAAAAAGAAGGATCAGTCATGGAATCCTCCACGTCAATCATCATCTCAAGGAGATATGGAAAATCAAGATCATGAGACTCACTGATATCTGATGCATATATTGTAGAGAAATCAGGTAAATCATCAAATATCTCATAGATCGGGTCACCCCTGTGAGGGTCATCGAGGAGAGAGAACTCAGACTCAAAAGAAAAATCAGAAGACTCGATCTCATGATCCGATAGATCGAATGCATTCCCAGGAACTGAAATTGAGTACGAAGAACATATTACCCGCATATAATCCTAAGGGAGATGGGAAAATCAGAATGACTCGAGGAAGAGAATGAAACATCATACTCAAATAATAGTTATCTCTCGAAGTTAGAGAAAAGTTCTCCAGTGGATCAGTGATATAAGGCTCAAGAGATCTAGATCAAGATTTAAGATATCATTGTCCTGCTAGAGTGAAGGGATCTGAGCTTGGGTAGTGTGGGACAACATCTGGTCCTCAGAGTGAAGGGTGGTAGGGAGGAAGAAAACATATATTTTTTTATTTTTTAAGATTGCTAATGATCTCGAGAAGATGCATGTAACAAACACAACACAAAGCACATACAAACACAATGTAACCTCAGATTCACCCACTCAACTCGGTGATGATCGTAAAAGATCGATCATTAATCTTATCAATTTTAGAGTTAGTGCTCAGACACAAAGTTGTACAAATACGTAGGAAGGCCTGGGATTGGGGCACTAATCATTAGTGTGTATGTAACAAATAAAATGCGAATGAGGGGGTTGCTCTCCCCAAATCAAGGAATGAATTTGTTACATTTGATTTTATGATCAAGTGGTATTAGCAGTCCTTATTTTATACAGTTTCACTTTTTGGTTTTTTTTAAGAAATCCTATACTGAATTTCTAATTTCCTTTTAATATTATATGAGTGAACAGGGGTGGAAATCGGAAATGTCAATGCGCGAGAAAATCAATGATGCACGCAGGAGATAGAAGATGTGTACCTTGTCGCAAGCACTCTACATGCAGGGTGATCCAAGTAGAAATTAAAAGACAGAAAATAAAACTAACCTATATAATGCATGAGAACCATCCTAGAAGCAGCTTCTATTAATGGGCATGAATGGGTTAATTTGACTAAGTGCAAGTTGCACTTTATTCTATAGATACAGATATTCTTGTTTAGGGGATTTGGACCTAATCGTTTACTTGTCTCAAGCAAGGTTATAAAACCTACTTCTAAGAGCTCAAGCACACAAAACTGTGAGAAAATAAAGCAAAAGAAGGTGATGGAAACAAAACCGGTGAGGTCCCCCAAGTGCAGCGGCACTTGGCGAAACAGCCCACGTAAACACAAGGTTATAGTGGCCATTTAGAAAACAGAAAAAGAGGTAAATGCCCAATAATAAATTACATTTTTTAAAAAAAAATAATGACTAAACAAAAAGCTAAAATAAAACAAAAATGATGTATGTAGTGTTCTCCATTTGACTAGTCTCCTCCAATTCCTCTTCATCTCCTCCTACGCTCTCTTGCAACTTAATAAAGAAACAAGTCGTCTCCGCTTGACTCGAGTGCACTGGTGCTCTTAAGAATGTTGCCCTCGCTCGTCGGGCCCTCGCAAGAAAGATGAAACGCAAAAATGTGTAAGAGACATGGTTACGAAAATATGAGCAAAAATAATGGGAAAATAAAATGAGTGAATATAGACAAGCAAACAATGAGGTGGATCTAAAGCAAAGTGAGAATGCAAAAAATAGATCTCAAATGAATCCCTATGTCCAATCTCGAGGAGCTTTTGGTGCTTGACACATTGGATCCTACAAGCATTTTATCAACTCCCTAACGACACGTGGTATTCAATTTGAGTGCTCACTCCTCAACAATATGCAAATCCACAACATATATAGGAAAAAATACAGACAAAATAATTGAAAGGAATAGTTGAAAAAATTTAGACAAAGAATAAATGATAATGATATACACAATGAAATGAATGTCAGAAAAATATAAACAAAGATAAGAAGAAGAAAAATGAGTATAAACAACCACGTATAGCAGGTCAAGAGAAAAACCTAACTACCCTCGCTGTGCCTTCCCGGCAATGGCACCATTTTGTTGATGCTGGTTTTTGGGTTTGTATTTAAATGAATTATTCACAAATGAAATTGTGGTTGTAGCAACCCAAAGTAGCGTCAAGCAAAAATTTATTCGTTTCTCAAGCCAAAATAAATACATAAAATGTAGCAAAAGAATTTTGCTATTTAATTTACATGTATAGCGTACATGGTCGAACTCAAGGAGGCTATAAAAATCCCAAGGGATATTCAATTCAAGGAAAAAATCAATGAAAAGAAACAAGGAAGACATTTGAACGCTAAGCTTGGTTTTTGAATTTGATTTTTTTAAAATTTGGTTTTCTTATTTATATTTTTTAATTTTTAATTTTGCAAAATAATTTTTAATTTTATAAACAAAAAAATGAGAATGAATAAAAGAAATTAATAAAAATGGAAGAAATAGACAAGTTGTGACATTTTTACAAAGTGGTGAAAATACACAAAAAATAACATAAAATTATTATTAGTTTTCTGGCAAACTTTTAATGTTTTTATGATTTTTCTAGTATTTTCCACGATTTAAAAGACTTTCAATAAATAAAAAACAACAAATAGAATAAACATAACACAAAATGAAAGTTTTTGGATTTTTAAAAATATCAAATGATGTCAAAAATAGGTGACATTTGTACAAATTAAAGAGAACTTTTTTGTATTATCTAGAGAGGTGTTTTATGGTTTTTTGGAATTTTCTATTAATTTTTCTTAATTTTTAATGTTTTTAAGTGTTTTATGATAATTATGGTTTTTACAAGGATATAATTGACAAAATTTTATAGAAATTAGAATAAATCAAAAGAAGCAATCATGACTTTTTTAGAATTTTTAGACAAAGTTTTGTATTTCTTTTTCAAATGTAAACAAGAACTTTTTGTACTATTTTTGAATTTTTAAAAATAATGAAAAAATGAAAATGCAAAATAAAAATTATGGATGCAAGAACTAATTATCATAATAATAATAATATATGGAATTTTTTAAGAGGTTGTGATAATTTTTGTTTAAGTTTTAATATGCAAAATAAATGCAGATGTAGAGGGGTATCGATGCAATTATTTAAACTCTTTATAAGAAATGATAACAAATATTGAAACTATGGCGAATATTACAAATTGTTAAAAAATAAGCATGCGTAGGCTCGTGAGCCCTGGTAGAATGGACCTTAATGTAATTAAATTAATTCCATGGTCCAAACAATAACATAGAAATGCGATATTTTTATTACAATTTTCAGAAAACTCACATGCCAAGCATGCATTGCAATGCAAATAGGACTTACTTGTCAATAAAATATATATGCTAAGGAAGGAAATGCAATTGTTCAAATTATAAAATACAAACATGTGTCCCTCTAGGACTTATTTGCAAAATAAAATAACTGCAAGGTATAGGGTGCAATTTTACCCTTTATTGGCATAGTGCTATGGACGAACGTAATTCTCTACCTTTCTGATCGGATGACTGAAAGTTGCTCGTGCGTCCAGGACATCGATCAAATCTGGCAGCTTTGATCAATGGCGAAGGATGCAGGCTTTTTGAACGGTCGGATCAATTTTGGAGGGAGTGTTGTTGATCTGAGGGCGTTGAGCGGCTCTGGAAGAACTAGGTTGAATAGTGATGAATCTCATTTTCATAACCTTTTTTCTATCATTTTGGCCTTAAAAACCCTAGCTAATGCATGTAAATAACATTAATTTGTACAAAATAGCATTAACCATTTATTGCATTATTTGAATAAATAATATTGTTTTTAATGCCAAAATGATAGAATAAAGAGAGGAAAAGAAAAAGAATAAAATACCAATGTTATTTTATGACCCTAAATCCGATACCAAGTCAAGAATTGAGTTGGTCGATGAGGAATAAAGTAGGGGGAGATAAAGGCCAAAATTACAATAAAAACCACATTTATTTATTCATTCATTTAAGCATTTTTTATCCTATTTTATTTTTTATTATTTATACATCAAATCAAGAAACTTTGTCCATGAAAGTTGTAAATAATAATGTCAATAAAATTACAAAATTGAGTTTGTACAAAAATAATACACGGTGTACTTTTTATACACAAAATAAAAGCCAAAATCCCAAGTTCACAGACCCACGTCTTCCAAATAAAAACTCAAAATGTATCAAAATCAGCCTCTAATTATATACAACTTTTCAGAAAATTTAATAAAGGTGGTTTCATATTTTTTGGAGTTAAGGTGTGAAAGTTAGGTTTTGGACCCTCATTGTACAAAAGACTCGAATAAAATATAAAATTTATTCATTCTTTAGTATTTTTACAATTTTATATTTTTACAATTTTGTCAAGATTATTTACAAGATATATACATATTAATAACAAAATAAAACCACAAAGAAAACACAAAATAAAATAAGTCTATAATATATAGGTAAAATACCTATAATAATACTTGTATATAAATAAAAGTGAAATTCATTCTTTCATTATTTATTCTTTTATATATTTGTACTCTTGTAAATATTATTTATATTCTATAAAATTATAAAGAGAATTTAAGACCTAATAAAATATATTAAAATAAAATGATATATACAAATCATAGATGAAATACCTATATGTATACCTATATAACATATACCCTTATTTATTTAAGTATACAAATAACATCACAAAAATATAATAAAAATTTATTTATATACATAAAAATAAATTATAATTATATAAAATAAGAGAATAAATTACTAAAATAAAATATACAAAATAAAATAAAATAGTCAAAATACATATGAATATACCTATAATTACACCTCTAAAAATTAACGACTAATAAATAATAATAATAAATATAAATTAAAAAATACTACATAAAATAATAATATTTTTTATTTTATACTCAAAAATTAAAAAATTTGAATACTATTTTAAAATAATTATTTTCGATTTTCTTGAACAGTTTTGTCTTGTAGAGACCTGACGCGGACCAATCACGTTAGGTCGCCTGCTGACCACTGGTCAACTCACCCTCTATACATGCAGATTTATCAGAACTGACGAATCCTTTCTTTCCTGCACGATTCGTCCATATATCTCGATCGAGCCCTACACAAAATAAAATAAGGGTGCATACCAGCCCTTCTGATCCATTGACTGTCATCCATGCCAGCCCTTCACATCCAATGTACATAGTTCGATCTTCTTCCAATTAGCCTGTCAATAAGGGTGCATACCCTTGTTTATAAATAATCCCCTCCGTCTTCCATCAACTCTTTGGTCACCATTTCGAGTCTAAGAGCCCGGGTCTTTGGTCTAGTAGACCCCCTCGTGATAGTAGGAGCCTTCTCGTGGCCGGATGGAGATCCAGGAGGACAGAGGTACACCTACGGCCACCTCGTCGGTGGCCCTGCTCCCTGGTCGACCCCCAGGTATAAGAGATTTTTTCATTCCATGCTTAGGTAGATTTCATTATTGTAATTTCATTCCAGTCTTTATATTAGCCTTTCATGGAGTAGTTAGGGTATAATAGCTAAATCACCTCGCCGGAGCTCTCGATCTCCTACCCGATTTCACGTCGATCTGTTTATCCTTCGACTCCCATATCACCTCCATAACCTCCTGTTGGAAATGCGAGCCCACGGCGAGCCATTATGCAATAAATGTTGTTGCAATTCACTCCTTGATCTGAGATAAAGAATTCATAATTTGCATAATAGGTCCCTTAGTACAATTAGGGTTATGTACCATGGCCATCTTGATAATCATACAGTTGTTGATTCAATTATTGAATCATAGAGGCTGGTGCTTAGATGAATATCTAATGAGTTAGATTGAGGACTCATCAAGCACCGTCAAATGATTATTAAGAGATGATCTCCAGCCTGAGTAGGAGATGGCAATCCTATCTCATTTAGGTTGATATCTGACCGACCTCTTGATGTAGGTCCTCTGCATAGGAATAGAGATTCGGAGGTGTCGGATAAGTTAGGTCAAAGAGTTGACTTAACGAGATCGAGATAACCAAAGTCCTATATCATATGCTGTCATGATATAGGCACACATCCTCTGACCGGAGACAGATGTGTTACTATATGTCTAAGTATGTACATTTGGCAGACCAATAGGTTGATGGCCTAATCAAGGTCTATACACCGGCGCGCTGGTATGCATATAAGGGCATATGAGTAATACGATCTCTCAAAGGGATCATACAGGTTCACTACTGAACCGGAAGACATGAGCTCACTCATGAGATATTGGGAAGAATCAAATTCCGTGCGCACGGTCGTCTCGCTTTGGAAGCTTGACTGAATTTGTAGGTTTGATATATACTTTTGGAAAGTATATGATCAAGACCTAGGTATGATATATGCTTTTGGAAAGTATATGATCGATACCAACTCCCAATGATCGAATGAGAAACTTACTGATGTAACCCTGAAGTAGACAGTGTAAAGTTGATCTAATACTTCGGGTTTATTCTGAGTCTTCCAGTATGCAGGATGTACAGGTATTGGGAATGCCTGAGGGTGATGTGATCATAAACGGTTGTATAACCATGACGCTTCCATTCCTAGGGAGTGACGAAACGGGTCTGGATTTTAGTGACTCCTCTCAGTAGAGAAGTAATCTGATCTTAGTCCAAATGTTGGACATTGATCTGAATGTGATTCAGATTCAATGAGAAGATTAGATTTGCGGTCTTGATTTAATCAAGCATCTATGGGAGGCCCGAGATCTGGATTTGAGATGTGATCTCAATATCCATGTCACTATACGTGGAACAATACAATCGCCCTGTCCTTATCTCCAAGTATTCGCGGAGAAAGCGCATTGTCCTTGAAAGAGTTCATGGATAATTCTATTGTTGATATATGTATCCGAGCATTGAGAAAATGGATAACTAAATGTGATTTAATTATCATGAATAATATGAATTTGATTATAAGGAGAGTTATCTTAGATAATTAAATGTGATTTAATTATCAAAGATGTGAATAATGTGAATGTGATTCATATTATTTGAACACATGAGATAAAGAGATCCAATATGATTAAATATGATTTAATTATCAAGAATAAGAATAATGTGGATAGTAATATCCAATTATTCATAATATATTATAAATGTGATTTATAATGTATTAGAGAGAGTTAAATATAATTTATATTAGTAGATTAATTATTAATGTGTATTGGATACACATTGTTTAATTAATTGAAAATGTAAATTACATTTTGTTTTGGGTTGTGAATGTGATTCACAATATTCCAATGTCAAGATTGCAATATTCCCAAAATTAATTGAGAATTATTTTTTGGTGAATAATTGTTGGAAAATAAGTTGAGAGAAAAACAAGGAGATATGCAATCCCATGGGAATCCATGGGATTGCCCTCCCCATATGGGAAGAGGGGGGCGGCACCAATTCCTTTATGGAATTGCTGGCCGTCCACTCCTCCCAATAGGGAAGGAGGCTCTCATTTGTTTTTCCACTCCTTATTTAGTTGGTTTAATTTGGTATTAATATATATTTGATTTATCAAATATATTTAATCAAAATTAAATCACAAGTTGTTGGCTTTTACCAACAACAATCTTGACCATTGGATTGTCAAAAATCAATCTCAACCATTGATTTTATATGACACATGGATTGAGATCCATGGATCCCAAAACCCTATAAATAGAGAGGCATACCCATGCTCTCTTTTTACACATAATGCTTGAGAAGCATCTCTCTCTCTCTCTCTCTAGAGGTCAGCCCTCACTCTCCCTCTCATGGCCGTCCACCATGGATGCCATGGAGAGGTTCTCCATCACCGCAGCATCGTCGTTATGATGCCCGTTCTTCTGCTCGTGGATCTCCGTCTCCTTCGGTGCGCCTTGCTCGTGAAGAAGACGCCGGATCTCGTTTGTCGAGATCAGGAGATCCTCCGCTTGGATCATCAACATGGATTGCGAGAAGCACGCGGTTCATCCCCGCGCTCACAAGCGTCTCCTCCGTCGGATCGGACTTGAGACAGGAGGTCTCTTCGTTTAGAGACTTGATCGCAACCACGCTTCAAGAGGTAATCCTATTACTTGTTTGTGGTTTGGACGAGACGATCCGAGAAGCGTTCTTGGATCATGTGGTCTCGTCGAAATAAAATTTTTTAAATTCCGCTGCATCGAGCAACTAGTGCGACTAGTCGCTCTTCGTCGTATTCGATACGACGCTCATGCTTCCGTGATGCGCTTGAGGATCTAACCATATCCTTCAAGTGGTATCAGAGTCTTAGGTCGACGGTTTCGAATATGATTCGCTAACCGAGGACGATTTGGGTTCGTTAAGGTCGCGAAATTTTTTATCGCATTTGATTTCGCAGATCTGCTTAGTGTATTTTTTCGGCCAAGTTTAAATTGTTTAAACACTAATTTTATACTTGGATTATGTTCCCCATTAAATAAGGAAACCATAGGATCTGAGTTTGCGTAAATCGGATTTTGTATGCTCGAGATATGGTTGTTTTAATGAACATGTATGCACTGTTGCGGGAACTGTGAATCTGAACGTGATTAAAATGTTAATTACTGTTTAGACTTGCCTCGAAATGCGTGAAACATCACTTAGGTTCTGTCCTAAATCAAATTAGCAAACTTTAGAAATTGACTTTGCTTAATTTGGATTTAATATGATTGAGATATGCCAATTTTAGTAAGTAGGGGTCACTGCTGAAATTGCTTTCCTAATCTAGAACCAAGTGATTGTCAATTAGTGAAATTAATTGTTAATTTCGTGAAATAATCTTGAAAAATATTTGTGAAATATTGAAACATGATTATTTGCCTAATTGACTTGGCCCCAACCAATTAGTTGATTAGATTTGATCTAAACCTTAATTGGAATTACAATCATCAAACTTCTTGCTTGAATAGGACTTGGGAATTTGCCTAGCAAATTTTCTTAAAATCAAAATTGTTTTGATTACTATATGGTATAATTTCGGTTGAAGAACCGATGATCATCTCAAGTACAAAATAATCAATTTGGCATTATCCTTTCCCGAGGTGGATATGGTGTCTAGTCGGGGATCGCTGGGTCAGCGGGTTGCAACGTATGTGGTCCGCCCCACTCCCGTCGGTACTGGCCATGACAGCGGGTAGGGCCGGGATAATGTCTGAGGGATTATGATGTATTTTTCTAATTATTAAAATTCGAATTAATACGTACTTTGAGAATAATATCATATATGTATATTCAAGCATAAAATTAAGTTTGATTGATTAAATTGGATTGATAATTAATTTAATATGATTAAGTTAATTATATCCAATTGAGAATACTCTAATATGATTAGAGTTAATAATTCCCTTGGAAGAATTAATTATATGAATGAGATTCATAGTAATTAATTAAATTTGAATAAGAGATGGAGGATCACATAAGTGACATCCATGGTCTCCCATCAAGGCGAAGGGTTTCGTCGCCAAATATTATATGTGGGAGACGCCTGTCCGAAGTGACAGCTCCCACATATGATCCGTTTGGATCGGGCTCGTCGCTTCTCGAAAGAGTAAGGACGTATGCGTAGTGACCCCAATATCGGGTCCTCATATTATTGGGGCGATATTGGATTGCGCATAGCGAGTTGTATTCCTGTTGACGGTTGGTTCAATTAATGATGGGTCAACATCACCTTAGGGGTGGTGGGCCCGGGTATTAAAGACCGAATTGGGAGATGCAAGTTGGACTTGCAAGGCGGAATGTGTTCCCGCTTCTTTTTATCCGAGTTGTAGGTTCTCATATTATTGGGATGCAACAAAGATAAGGAAGGAGATCCCAGATCTTGCTTGAGATATGATGGTAAGTATATCTCTTACATTGAAAGTGATTAAGGGAATGAACTTTCATTGTTGACATGGCAAGACAACTTTGATATAAAATTCCTAATTCAAAGTAAAACATGTATATATATAAATATATACACTCATGCAAAATTTCTTATTTCAGATAATCCTTCATTAAACCCACTCAATATTATACTCAATAATAACCAGTAAAATATCGTGGATTGGACCCTATAATCCAGATATTGTACTTGCATTTGGACACACAATGTATGTGGTTGCAATGTGCAAGTTTCCTCACAACAATGAGAAGTGATAATTAAATAGACAATAGGACTAAAACCCTAGGGTTTGTATGTCTCTATAAGTCTTGATCTTATCGAATGTACTTTTGAAGTGACATGTCGATGATGATCGTAATTATCAAATTAATCCTTATAAAGATATTCTGGCATACATATGTGCTCTCGACATTTAATCATGAATGATGTGGTTCTCTACATCATGCAGAATGGTAGCTCTATAAGAGATGATGTATTCAAATTATTTGAATACCTACCTGAACCTATGTTTTAAGAGTTTAGATGGATGTAGATGATGAGTGTCATCATTCTACTATCTATACTCTAGTCATTCATGAAGCTTCATGATATTCATATTGTATGAATTGGGTGAAGCTTGTATAAATGTTGAAATACTCTTATATTGAAATTTTTGATTTTAACATAAGAGATCTTATTCTTAAGCAATGGTTGTTTATAGATAAAGGGAGCACAGTGGAAGCATGGGTTGGACTCAAGCAAGAAGTATAATCAAATAGTTGACTGTACTTCTGTGACTTCCATATGACATCCAAAGAGTTGGATGAATGCCAATGCTGCAATAAGTTGATGTGTTCATAGTATGACTATCAAGTCTGTCTAGAATCCTCAGAGAAGGACTCGGATAGAGCATCAGTATAATCTACATATAATCATTGAAATTGACTTACTTATTTGATAAGGTAAAGTCTAATAATTGTATCTCAATCTTCTAATAACACTTGCAATTGGTTGCATATGTATTAGAATATTAGAAATTTGATCTTAAGGTTTATTGATCATCCATGTTGAAAGTGATGCAAGTGTTGCAACAGTTTCCATGAGATCAATAGACTTCATATTTTCAGTGGGAGCCCTTAGTCTTAGAGAATGTCTCTATGACCTAGATATTAGAATACACTCATTGTTTATTTCTAATTGTTGGATATAAACATGAATTCTGTAATAAATCTATCATAAAGAGTTATGATGGAAATATTTCAGATAGTAATCTAAAATCTAGTGGACTCTATTAAATTAGAAAATTATTGAATGGTTCATTAAGATTGCTAATACTGAAAATTAAACCTTTAAAAGATCAATAGGAGGATAAAGATCATTTGACAATGATCTGGCATTAAATTTTGGACATATGTCTGTTGATGAAATCAATGGACTGGTAAGACATGAAACTTTAGATTGTCTAAAGATTCAAATCTCACATACTTGTGAATATTGTATTCAAAGTAAAATGTCTAATACATCCTTCCTTGGGAAAGGTGTAAGATGCCTAGGTATTAAGGATCTCATACATTTTGATGTATGCAGATCATCTATATCATAGTAAACATTATGGATATGTGATATCTGTTAATGATTATGTATGATATGAGATCTCTTCTCTTCACCTATGAAACCTTTGAAATGTTCAAAGATTTTGCAATTTTGGTTTAGAACTAAAGTTTGAAGGAAGATGAAATGAATTTGATCTAACCAAGGTAGCCCGTACCTATTAGATGAATTCAAGAAATACCTTATGGAGATATGAATATCATTCCTATCTCGATCCTCCTAATAAACCTTAACTCAAAGGAGTTGTAGGGAGATACAATTGATCATGTGTGACATGATTTAATCAATGATTAATCCTAGCATAATTATCTCTTAAGTTTCCAAGATATATATGTAGTAGAGAGTGCATTATATACTTAATAAGGTTCCATGCAAGTAAGCTGGAATCTAGCACTAGAGAGTGCTACTTCATTAGGAAAATAAAGGATGGTATTGGATACCTACTTTATGGCCTTGAGATTTTTAAAAAAATCTCATCTTTGAGAATATGATTCTTATAGGATGACTCTCTTGAGAATCAAGATGAAAATGAAGTAAAGGGACTCATTTAATCTTGAAAAGATAATGAGGCTCCTGAAATCGGAAACTAAAATAGATAATTAAAGATGAAACATTAATACCTCTTCAAATAAGTTTGAGGATGGATTCCATGTGTCAGTTAAATCTGACAATGATCGGATTTCATGTGATGAAGCTCCTGAGGATCATGACATGGAAAGATGGATGTTAGAAATAAAAGTCTAATGTAGACTTCATATACAAGTGTCGTATATGGACCCTCGAGGATCCACCTATATGGGTCAGACCCATTAAGATGTAAATGGATCTTCAAGAGAAAGAGGGAACCTGATGAGAAGGTAGAGACCTTCAAAGCACGGTTCGTAGCCATGAGCTACACACCGAAGAGAAGACATCGCTTGCGATGAGACTTGCTCTCCAGTAACCTTGCTTTAACCCATCAGAATATTGCTAACTATAGCTGCACAACTTGACTATGGCATCTTCATGATGTGAGTCAAGATTGCATTCCTCTATGAATACCTCTCTGAGGATATTCATATGAAGTAGCCCCAGGGCTTCATGGTTGAGGAAAGCAAGGTGTGCTAGCTGAAGAACTCCATATTTGGACTCCAATAAGTTTCTTGTAGATGGAACATAAGATTTGATGAAATTATAAATGTTGTGATTTCAGATAAAATCTTGATGAACCATGTGAAGCTTAGTGGGAGTGCCATTGTGTTCATCGTACTTAATGTAGATATTATTCTAATCATTTAGAATGATATAAGAATAAATAATAAGTGTTTTATAATCTGGTTATCCCATACCTCGAGATATGATCTCAAGGATACCTCTTAGATATTAGTTCTGAAGTTGTTCAGAAGCAAAGAGAAGAGGGTATTGGGACTGTCGCATTAGTAGTACACCTTGGACTTATTCCATTTTCTGGACAATTCTAAGAAAAGCTTCCTTCCCTTAAGATGTGGTAGTGACCTGTCTAGAGGAATAGCACCTCAAAGAGTTGAGGAAGTGAATGCTAGAACTGCTTGCACTTGTGCATCAGTTATGAGAAGCTGAATGTATTCTAGATGTGTGCAAGAACCAGATGTCTACCATGCAGTGGGAGTAGTAAACTGTTACTAATCCTGCTATGGAGATAAAACACTTGATTGCAGTAATAATAATAATATCTTCAAAGATGATAAAGCTTGGAGATAGTGATCTCAAAGTCTTATCTTCAAAAGTTTAAGATCTTGTAGATAGTGATCTATAAGGGTCTTGACTACAGTTACATTAGGAGATAGAGATCTTCAGGAATGAAGGTATTCTAATAAGGATTATGGGAATACTGGTTATGATAATTAATAAGATGTAGTGTCAATGACATTATAACCAACAAAATTGAGTATCGATTGCATGAGATGCAACATTCGCATTGGATGCGAGCACTGTTACTAGGAGATATGCAAGTGCCGTAAAAGGATTTGGCATAGTCTCTTGGGAACAGAGTGACTGATCAACTTACCTAGCTATTTTCTTAATAGCCTATGATTGTCACATGAGTGTGGGTTTAAATGATTAGCCCATTAATGGCTCTTTGGGCTAGTGGGAGATTGTTGGAAATGCGAGCCCACGGCGAGCCATTATGCAATAAATGTTGTTGCAATTCACTCCTTGATCTGAGATAAAGAATTCATAATTTGCATAATAGGTCCCTTAGTACAATTAG
The DNA here is from genome assembly GCA_037367405.1 of Ottelia alismoides. Taxonomy (NCBI): domain Eukaryota; kingdom Viridiplantae; phylum Streptophyta; class Magnoliopsida; order Alismatales; family Hydrocharitaceae; genus Ottelia; species Ottelia alismoides. The sequence continues at coordinate 141,243 of JAZKJV010000830.1, forward strand.
GGTTATGTACCATGGCCATCTTGATAATCATACAGCTGTTGATTCAATTATTGAATCATAGAGGCGGGTGCTTAGATGAATATCTAATGAGTTAGATTGAGGACTCATCAAGCACCGTCAAATGATTATTAAGAGATGATCTCCAGCCAGAGTAGGAGATGGCAATCCTATCTCATTTAGGTTGATATCTGACCGACCTCTTGATGCAGGTCCTCTGCATAGGAATAGAGATTCGGAGGTGTCGGATAAGTTAGGTCAAAGAGTTGACTTAACGAGATCGAGATAACCAAAGTCCTATATCATATGCTGTCATGATATAGGCACACATCCTCTGACCGGAGACAGATGTGTTACTATATGTCTAAGTATGTACATTTGGCAGACCAATAGGTTGATGGCCTAATCAAGGTCTATACACCGGCGCGCTGGTATGCATATAAGGGCATATGAGTAATACGATCTCTCAAAGGGATCATACAGGTTCACTACTGAACCGGAAGACATGAGCTCACTCATGAGATATTGGGAAGAATCAAATTCCGTGCGCACGGTCGTCTCGCTTTGGAAGCTTGACTGAATTTGTAGGTTCGATATATACTTTTGGAAAGTATATGATCAAGACCTAGGTATGATATATGCTTTTGGAAAGTATATGATCGATACCAACTCCCAATGATCGAATGAGAAACTTACTGATGTAACCCTGAAGTAGACAGTGTAAAGTTGATCTAATACTTTGGGTTTATTCTGAGTCTTCCAGTATGCAGGATGTACAGGTATTGGGAATGCCTGAGGGTGATGTGATCATAAACGGTTGTATAACCATGACGCTTCCATTCCTAGGGAGTGATGAAACGGGTCTGGATTTTAGTGACTCCTCTCAGTAGAGAAGTAATCTGATCTTAGTCCAAATGTTGGACATTGATCTGAATGTGATTCAGATTCAATGAGAAGATTAGATTTGCGGTCTTGATTTAATCAAGCATCTATGGGAGGCCCGAGATCTGGATTTGAGATGTGATCTCAATATCCATGTCACTATACGTGGAACAATACAATCGCCCTGTCCTTATCTCCAAGTATTCGCGGAGAAAGCGCATTGTCCTTGAAAGAGTTCATGGATAATTTTATTGTTGATATATGTATCCGAGCATTGAGAAAATGGATAACTAAATGTGATTTAATTATCATGAATAATATGAATTTGATTATAAGGAGAGTTATCTTAGATAATTAAATGTGATTTAATTATCAAAGATGTGAATAATGTGAATGTGATTCATATTATTTGAACACATGAGATAAAGAGATCCAATATGATTAAATATGATTTAATTATCAAGGATAAGAATAATGTGGATAGTAATATCCAATTATTCATAATATATTATAAATGTGATTTATAATGTATTAGAGAGAGTTAAATATAATTTATATTAGTAGATTAATTATTAATGTGTATTGGATACACATTGTTTAATTAATTGAAAATGTAAATTACATTTTGTTTTGGGTTGTGAATGTGATTCACAATATTCCAATGTCAAGATTGCAATATTCCCAAAATTAATTGAGAATTATTTTTTGGGTGAATAATTGTTGGAAAATAAGTTGAGAGAAAAACAAGGAGATATGCAATCCCATGGGAATCCATGGGATTGCCCTCCCCATATGGGAAGAGGGGGGCGGCACCAATTCCTTTATGGAATTGCTGGCCGTCCACTCCTCCCAATAGGGAAGGAGGCTCTCATTTGTTTTTCCACTCCTTATTTAGTTGGTTTAATTTGGTATTAATATATATTTGATTTATCAAATATATTTAATCAAAATTAAATCACAAGTTGTTGGCTCTTACCAACAACAATCTTGACCATTGGATTGTCATAAATCAATCTCAACCATTGATTTTATATGACACATGGATTGAGATCCATGGATCCCAAAACCCTATAAATAGAGAGGCATACCCATGCTCTCTTTTTACACATAATGCTTGAGAAGCATCTCTCTCTCTCTTTCTCTCTAGAGGTCAGCCCTCACTCTCCCTCTCATGGCCGTCCACCATGGATGCCATGGAGAGGTTCTCCATCACCGCAGCATCGTCGTTATGCTGCCCGTTCTTCTGCTCGTGGATCTCCGTCTCCTTCGGTGCGCCTTGCTCGTGAAGAAGACGTCGGATCTCGTGTGTCGAGATCAGGAGATCCTCCGCTTGGATCATCAACATGGATTGCGAGAAGCACGCGGTTCATCCCCGCGCTCGCAAGCGTCTCCTCCGTCGGATCGGACTTGAGACAGGAGGTTTCTTCGTTTAGAGACTTGATCGCAACCACGCTTCAAGAGGTAATCCTATTACTTGTTTGTGGTTTGGACGAGACGATCCGAGAAGCGTTCTTGGATCATGTGGTCTCGTCGAAATAAAATTTTTTAAATTCCGCTGCATCGAGCAACTAGTGCGACTAGTCGCTCTTCGTCGTATTCGATACGACGCTCATGCTTCCGTGATGCGCTTGAGGATCTAACCATATCCTTCACCTCCCCCTTTGCTTCTAATCCATTCCACGCATCTTCATTCACCTAGATCGACCCCTGATGTGGAGATCAGGTGTTCATCCCCTCGCCTCGTTGGAGCACCTCCTGTCGCACCTCATCTCACGCCCATTTCGACCAATAAGGTCTCCAGGACCTTCTGCGTGTTGTGCCTCAGCTTCTTCTGGTGTTGGAAGACCAAGCGATCAAGATAGGGTCAAATTCAACTCAAAGGCAGGTTCATGGAGCTCTAAACTTCATCGAGCTCGTTCTCCTTCGCCTGAGCTCCTGGGACCCTACTAAAGCCATCGCCTGACGCGAAGGAGCTCAGGCTCCCTTTTGCATCATCTCCGATCCTTACAGACGACCGAAGCATCCCAGGAAGTCAGATCGAAACTCGCCTCAGGAGAGTTCTTAACCTATTCTTCCAGGTTGCCTCCCCGCTGTTGGATCTTCTAGTCGCGCCAGGTGCAGCAGTAGCCGTTGGATCCCAAGCATCCTCGCCATCTGATCTATATCCTGGGACTAATTATAGCTGTTGATCGACAAAGCGTCATCAAGCAGCAGGAGGGCGATGCGTGTTAAGTAAAGTGACCAGGACCGTCCGATAGCACGCGTTATGGGGTAAATTACTAAATCCATACCCTACTTTTTGTATTTATTATTTAATCCTATAAATAAAATATCATGTGCAAAATAGAACAGAAATTTTGTGAAATGCCCCTTGTACTTTTGTCAATTACATTTAGGTACAACCCAGCTCAACTCACGTGTCGTTCCATGTAAGTTGGGAAAATTGCATGTATGCTCCAGGAAGTTTTTGTAATTGCTAAATAGTCTCTTAAAATTAAATACACATTGTATATTTATGGGAAATTTGCTAGCAAGCCCTTTACATTTATTTTTATTGCAAAAATGCCCCTGCTAGGACATGTTTTTTTGTCCATTTTATCTGTTTATTTAAAATAGCTAGTATGCTCCTAAAAATTCATAAAAATAGGATTAGATGCTTCTTGCCATATACTTTTACGTTATGGATTTATTTGGCATTTTTGGCCTTTTTAACCATTTATTAAAAATCAAACACAGCTTCTTTTTGTTCTGTCAATAGTATAAAATACGGAAAATTTATAAAAGCATGTCTAAAAATTCCAAAAAAAATATATTGTCTATTTTACTCTATTTTAACCCCAAACTAAAAATAACTAATAATGGAAAACGAAAACTCATAAAAATCGAAAACCCCTAAAATCCTTCATAAAAATATAATAATCATTAAAAAATCCAAAAAAACTATTTTTCTATTTTATTATTTTCTTATTATATATTAAAACTTATTTGAGTAATTTTGGACCTTATTCATATTTTTAAAATTCAAATCAATTTCGGATATGCATTAAATCCCTGATTTAGTTTATTTTTTTTCTTTAAAAATACATAAAAAATAGAAAAAATCCAGAAAAATTACAAACCATTACAAAAAATTATTAAACACAAAAACAATTTTTATTTGTATTTTATTTATATTTATTAGTATTTATAAATATATTACTTTATAGTGTATATATACCCTTATATATAGGTATATTATCCTTATATATTAAAAAAGAATAACAAAAATCTGAAAATATAAAAAGAAAATATAAAATCAAAAAATGAAAAAAATAATATATATATACATATCTATATGTAATTCAAAATTAAAAACCCACAAAAACATATGTGTATATACGTGATAAATGACATCATTGTAAATAAACTTTTTGTTCATAAATAACCACAGGTTGCCCGTTTTGCTCTCAATGGTTTGACCTCTATGTGCTTACTTGTTATGCATCCTATAATAGAGAATAATAAATTTTAACTCACTTTGTGCATTTCATTGCTTTTTATTTTATTTGTGTGTTATCTACTGATTAACAAGGGACTTTCGAGTGGTCAACACACCGACTGCGATTTCACCTTGTGAAACCGTATGACCCTTTAATTTTTCAATAGTTATCAGATGGCATCGTTGCCAGGGAGAAATGAGCGTAGCCTAGTTTTGTCAGTTATTTTGTATTTTCATTTATTCATATTCATTGGTTTATTGATGTGAATAATTAATTGATTTATTTTGTATATAGTCATTCACTTAGTTCTTTATGTAAAGCTCAAATTGATTTAATTTTATTATTTGTGCTAATAAAAATCTCTTTGTGACTTTGTTGCGAGGGCCCGTTACGTGAGGACGGTTTCTTAGGAGGCCGATGCAACCAAACATGGTGGAGGATGGTCTTCACTATGCGACCAGTTGGAGAGGCTATAAAGGAAGTAAGGAGAGGGAATTAACATAGAATTAGATTAATTTAGTTATTTATTGGTGAGAGAGAGACAATTTAAATATGTAATAATTAAAGACTTGGACTCTACTCTACACAATGAGGTCCAATGCCCGGGTGTATGTTCACCTGGGGGCCTCGTCGTAGTTTTCCACACTTTCTCGCCTTCTTTTATTTTGTTTTCCATTGTTTTGAGTTTTCCGCCTTATTTTATTTTGTTTTGTGTGCATGGAGCCCCTAGACATAGGTTGCTTGACTTGGTAACTAGGTCCAAAGCCTAATAACAATGCATGTTCATATAGTCTTTTACGTTTGGATCTAGTCAGGTCCAAAGCCTAATAACAATGCATGTTCCTATAGTCTTTTACATTTGGATCTAGTCAAATTAAGAAGTGTTAGTAATTTGGACTTAAGACCACGTGTTGAGAGAGGTCACATACAACGCTTGCAGGACCCGTTGTGGCAGGCACAGATCAGCATCGATGACCGGACCTTGGTCTCATTTCTGAATAACTAACAATTGATTCTTTAAGATTAATAGCAGCTACTATTTAAGGTGATTTTATTGATTGCACACCACCATGTAGATATGTTTAAAAATTCTGTTTTGCATACCGAATGGAGAGAGCTGGGAAGCACTATAAGTCCTCTAACGCATCATGCATCATTAGATTCAATGGTGAGATTTCCATCATTGAATCGACGTGCACGGCATTTTCGCTATCTCCCTCTGATTTTGAGCACCTGGGACTTAAATGGAAATCTACAAAAATGATGGGCACCTGTATGAAAATAAATAAAAAGGGTGAAAATCCAAAAAAAATAAAAGAAGGGGACTGCTAAATACACTTTGACGTTAGTTAGAATTCGTAATGGACTTTCATTGTTTTGGATTCATAAAGCCCTCATTGATTTCAGGTACCTTAGGAGGGGACCAAAACCCCTCCCATGAGCGAGGCACGACCCGCTAAGGATTAGACCCCAAAACCCAGTCTGTAACTGCCTTGTGTATCGCATGGATTTCCGAAGTAATGGTGCTTCTTTCCTATGTGACCGAGTAGGGCCTTACCAACGATGGTGTTCCCACCTTGTGTGGAGCACCGACATGGTCTGAAGTACTGAGCTTAGGCCAAGCCTTCACGGGGGAGTCTATCTCATCGATTTGCATCCGAGTAGATTTTGGCACGCTCACGAGTGATTCCATTGCGAGCAATAACCAAAGTATCAGTTTCACCTATTAGCTTCCTCTCTCTATTTCTTTGGCTGAGTAGGATCCAGGAAGGGTAACAAGGACCTCAAAAAGTGCAGACTACATGTTACAAAGGAGGATGATAAGTACGAGATACTTTTCTGGCAGTACTCTGTCTCTTATAGGGTTAGCGTGCTAAGAACTTATTATAAGATATGCCAGAAATAACAACTCTAAAACTGAAAAGATAATAAATATCCGAACTTTCATGGCTTCATATGGTGTGAGTTGGTGAACCTAATTTTTGTATTATGTTTGTATGGATCTAGATTAAGGTTCAAAGAATGAAGTCTCGTGCAATTGCATAAATTTTGTCGTATGTGTCTTCCTCTTGACCCCCGCTCAGTTCGAGCCTTTCTACTATTTTACACTCCATTCTATTCCTCGTTGACCACCATATCCTCCTGCCTCAATCTCCCTCTTGCTTCACGTTGTCGATCATGGATGGTTTATTCGAGACTCTACCGATACCTACATCGATTCCATTTACTCGACTTCGTCAATAATTCGAGGCGATTCCTGAGAACCCGATCCGGACCATGCAGGTCGATCTCCAGTCTCCTCATCTTCTATCCATCCTTTTTGACCACCTAATATATCGGGACCACTCTTGTCCAACCTACGCCGTTGTGAGTGAAAGCCGATTACAATACACAACTTCTTTATTCACGACACTCTAGGATTGACCCTAATTCCATATTCATCTTGGCAGCTGGGACTCAATTACAAGTGGTCTGATTGAGAATTTTTCACATTGTAGATAGAATACAGTCCCAGTCCTAGATCCGAAAATAGAATTCATCTCCTCGGACTCATACCCCGAAATGGCTCCTCAAGGAAAGGGTAAGGGTCAGCAGCTACCTTCCCAGCCAGAGCAAGGATAGATGCCTGACCAGAATCAGGTGAATGCTCAGCTAGTGGCATCTATCCAGGCCATTCAGCAGCAGTTGACAGAGCAGGCCCTAGCACATACTACATTCCAAGACATGCTAAATGGTGTGATGAATAGACAAGCAGGAGGAGGAGGAGACAGACTAGCAGGAGTAGGACATGGACACTGTGAGGATCCTTACGAGGAAAAGCCGGAACAAGGGAGGCCGAAACCCACACTTAAAGAGACATATAACCCTGAAGAGAGACAGATGACCGAGTGGATCCTCATTCCACTTGTGCATGCTCACTTTGAGTTGAAGCCTCATTTCATTGCTCTTCTCCCATCATTTCACGGGAATACCAGTGAAGAGACCTACATTCACCTACATTAGTTTTCACGCATCTGTTGTACTACCCACCACCCCAATGTTCCTTTGGACATAGTGAAGATGATGGCGTTCCCCTTCAGTCTATAAGACAAGGCCCTATAGTGGGTCAATCATCTGGTAAAGGTCGTTATGACATGGGAGGAACTGAAGTCTGCCTTCCTGCACAAATTTTATCCTCTCGGTTGGCTCAACCAGATGCGAGCCAGAATCAACAATTTCTCCCAGGGTACTCACCAAACCATTCATGAAGCTTGTGAGAGATTCATCGATCTGTAGGAGAAGTTCCCCCATCATGAAATTCCGAAGACCAGCTTGGTCCAACACTTCTTCGGGGGGTTGAATGTAGAAATCTAAAGGCTAGTTGACGTAGCCTATGGGGGATCACATTTCAACAACGATGAAGATGTAGTCTGGCATATCGTTGAGGAAATGGTCGAAGGAGAGGTCGCCCTCTCTTCATCCGAGGCATATCAGAAGCAACCCCAAATCCTCTAAAAGCAAGTCTATATGGCAGCGCCGTGAGAAGCTGAGAGATATAAGAGCTTCAATCTCAGCATCATCGGGGGCCATCTCTCAAATGTTGATATTATTGAAAAGCGATCACAGGACCTCGAGAAACTCGACATGATCGAGAAGAGGATGCAACACCTCGATAAGCTGGACTAGATCACCAAGCAGATGGAACTACTGGTTGGCACTATTAGTTCAATCCAATCGACCACCATCTACAGAGGCTCCAGCTGAGAAGAAGGATGAGCTATCACCGCCACAACAACCTTAGCCGAGTCAGCAGTTACCGACAATCCATCATGTGTACTACGTGCAGGCACCGGATCAGGGCCCACCGTAGCAACAGATCGTTGTCTACCAGCCAGACTTCCTTCCATCATCCAATCCAGCCTTCCCACCACCACCCTTGATTTAACAAGTCATTAGTATTTGGACCAATGATCCAAACTAGCTCGTCCTACCAGACATCACTAGGGCTAGCAACAAGGCAACAGACAATACCACCAACCATAGTGTGGTCATTTTGGGCAGTCCTCGCAACCCCCAACTCAATACCACAGCCTACATAGAACCCAATCAATGGAGGCAGAATCATAAGTACTAGCAGCCACAATACCGCCAGCCACAACCATACCACCAGTATGCGGTCACACCACCTCCACAGTATCAACACTACTCTCCTTCCTCCTACCATCAGTATCAGCTTCATCCACCTCCTCTGCACCAGCAGTCGCAACCTCAGCCCCCAAACACTCAGTAACAATGTGGTCTACACGATCAACCTTCTGAGGCGAATCTTGTGAACCCCACCCTCGATTGCTTGGCCCAACTCGTCAAAGGCCTGCAGACATGACGAAGAAGCTATACGACCTGACTGCCACCAAAACTTCCATTCCGGCGTAGGTCCAAGGTAATCCCAATAGCTTAAAAAAAAGAGCAGGTAGAATATTATGTCTAATCTGTGCCTATAAAGTCAGATGATTGTAATATTGCTCTATCTAATGTTGTTACTCTCAACAGTGGTAGGACTTTCCCTCAGTCTGCCACAAGCCACGGGAAGAATAAAGCTTCGACAGGTGAATCATCGTCTTCTGCATCAATTGTGCCAGTCACAGGGACGGGTGAGGAGGAAGAAGAAGAAGCATGAGCCATTCTAGTTGCCCCTCACCATCATCTCCACCAACAAAAAGAACAAAAAATCAGGAAAAGCAAAAAAAATCAAAAAGATGATTGTCGTCAAAGTGAAGCCATGCTAGGCAGGGAGGAGCCGCCAGCCGCGATCGATCCTACGCTAGCCAACAGAGGAGAGGTCCCACTTTTTGCTTGCCCACCAGTACCAGCATCTCAGTCTGCAGCTTGTACTCCTTTTTGTGACCCAGATATACAATATATTGTGGACAAGGATTTTGTTGTAAATAAGAACTTTATTTCTGATTTTACACCTGTAAATATAACTTTTCCTACAACAATAGAAAATTCCAAAAAAATGCAAAATGAAAAAGTGCATTATCTGATTCTAGAGTTGTCGATGCCATAAATAATTTGACTATTGAGATTCCCTTAATAAAGGCCATGGAATACATGCTCGTTGTGAAGAAAGGTTTTATAGAGGTGTACAAACAAGAGTCGACCAACATGGAATAACAGACGTCGACAGGTTGAGAAGCATGTTCTTACCATGGCCATGGTGGCAGCCATTAGCAATCTCCCATAGAAAAAGCAAGACAAAGGAGCTCCTTTAATCAGTTGTGAGATTTTCGATCAAGTCTTCGAGCAGACCATACTTGATAGAGGTTCTTCTATCAACCTTCTGCCCTCGTCATTATTGCAAGAATTTGAGCTAGGCCCTCTCAAGCAGACACAAATGATTCTTCAATTCACTTATCGATCCATCAAGAGACCTCGAAGTCTTTTGGAGGACATTGTGGTGAAGGTGTGGGACATGCAGTTTCCATTTGATTGTGTAGTCCTTGATATTGACTCACATGCACCCTTACTTTAGACTCCTATCATCCTAGGCTGATCATTACTGCCCACTTCAAGTTGTAGTTGACTATGGGTCTGGCAAGATTACCTTCAACTTGGGCAACAACAGAATCACCATAGACATGATCAGCGAGCTCAAACTTCATAACTAATAAGGGTCATGCAACTCTGTCTGAAGCAGACTGTGAATTCATTGAAGATATCAGAGAAACACCATTCTCTTTGAATGATCCATGGACATAGAAAATCCTCTCTCTAGAGCAGGACGTGGAAAACACATTCGAATGCAAGCTCCGAGAACATTTGGGAGACAGAGTCCAACTTGCTGATGCATCTTTTTAACTCCAATGATTACTTCACAATAATATCAACCTTCGAGAGATGGCCCCCGATGATGCTAAGGTTGGAGCTCTCATCTCTCTCCGCAACGGGACGCTGCCATGTGTACTTGCTTCTGGAGGATCTAGGGTTGCTTCTTATATGACATGAATAAAGAGAGGGCAACCTCTCCTTCAACTATTTCCTCAAAAATCTGCCAGACAATGTCTTCATCCTTGTTAAAGTGTGGGCCCCCACAGGCTGCGTCAACTAGCCTTTGACTCTCTACGTTCAGGCCCCCGAAGAAGTGTTGGACCAAGCTGGTCCTCGGAATTTTATAATGGGGGTATTTCTCCTATAGATCTGTAAATCTCTCCCAGGCTTCATGAATAGATTTGTGCGCTCCCTTAGAGAAATTGCTAAATCTGGCTCACATATGGTTGAGCCGATCGAGAGGTTAGTATTTGTGCAAGAAGGTGGACTTCAGCTCCTCCCATGTTATCACAACCTTCCCTGGATGGTTAACCTAGTATAGGGCCTTATCTTGTAAACTGAAGGGGAACACCATCTTTACTACATCCAAAGGTACATTAAGGTAGTGGATCGTACAACAGATGCGCGAAAATTGTCGGAGATGAATGTAAGGCTCTTCATTGGTATTCCCGTACAAGAGGGAAGAAGAGCCAGGAACAGAGGTTTTAGCTCAAAGTGAGCATGCACCGATGGGATGCAGATCCACTTGATCATCTGGCTATCTCCAGGATTGTATGTTTCCTTCAATGTGGGTTTTGGCCTTCCTTGTTCATGCTCTTCCTCGTCTGGATTATCACGGGGTCCACCACCTCCTAATCCTTGTCGGCCTCCTCCTCCTTATGGTTTATTCATAACATCATTCAGTATTTCTTGGAATGCAGTCTGTGCTAGGCTTGCTCTGTCAGCGGCTGCTGGATGGCTTGGATAGATGCTAACAACTATGCATTGACCTACTTTTGATCAGGCATATGTCCTTGCTCTGGCTGATGGGGATACTAACCCTTTCCCTTTCCTTGATGAACCATCTCAAGGTCTGAATAAGAGGAGATGAGTTCTGGATTGGATCCAGGACTTGGACTGGCTTCTATCTCAAAGATGAGAGAATCCCAATCAGACCACTTGTAATTAAATCTCAGCTTCCATGATGAGTCTGGAATTAGGGTTGATTCGAGAGTGTTGTGAATGAAAAAGGATATAGACTGTACATGACTTCCATTCACAACAACGAAAGTGGGACAAGAGTGGTCCCGGTTTATTGGGTGATCAAAAGGAAGGGTAGAAGACAAGGAGTCTGGATATCGACCCGCCGAGTCTGGATTGGATTCTTGGGAATCACCTCGAATTATTGGCGAGGTCGAGTCTATGGCATCGATGTAGGTGTCGGCGGGACCCTGACTAAACCATTCATGGATCGGCATTGTGAAGCAAGAGGAGAGTAGATAAAGGAAGAAAGATACTGTGATCAACGAGGAATAAATTGGAATATAACACAATAGAAAGGCTCAAAACTGAGCGGGGGTCGAAGGGAGAAACACATGCCAAAAATTGCGAAAGCGCACGGGACTTGATCTTTGAACATTTCATACAAACAAAATACAAAATTGGGTTCACCAACTCACGCCATGTCAAGCCGTGAAGGTTCGGCTACTTGTTATCGTTTCAGTTTTAGAGTTGTTATTTCAGGCATATCTTATAACAAGTCCTTGGAACGCTAACCCTATAGGAGAGAGAGTGCTACTAGAAAAGTATCCCGTACTTGTCCTCCTCCTTTGTAACATGTAGTCTTCACTTTTTGAGGTCCTCGTAATCCTTCCTGGATCCCTACTCAGCCAAAGAAATAGAGAAAGAGGAAGCTGATAGGTGAAACCAATACTTCAGTTCTCGCTCGGAACGGAATCATCCGTGAGCATGCAAGAACCTACTCGGACGCAAACCGATGAGACAGACACCCCCATGAAGGCATGGCCTAAGCTCGGTACTTTAGACCATGTCGATGTTCCACACAATGTGGGAACACCATCGTTGACATGGCCCTATTCGGTCATGTACGATAAAAGCACCATTACTTTGGAAATCCAGACGATACACAAGGCAGTTGTAGACTGGGATTTTGGCTCTAATCCTTAGCGGGTCGTGCCTCGCTCATGTGAGGGGTTTTGGTCCCTTCCTAAGGTACCCAAAAAAATGAGGTCTTTATGAACCCAAGACAATGATAATATATTACGAAAGCTAATTAAGGTCAAAGTTTGTTTAGCAGTCCCATTGTTTTAATTTGTTTGGGTTTTCACTTTTTTTGAGTCTGTTTCCATACAAGCACCTAACATTTTTGTAGATTTTCATTTAAGTCCTAGGTGCTCAAAATCAGAGGGAGATAGCGAAAAAGCCGTGCAAGTCAATTCAATGATGGAAATCTCACCATTGAATCTAATGATGCATGCTAAGTTAGAGGACTTACAATGCATCCCAGCTCTCTCCATGTGGTATGCAAAACAGAATTTTTAATCATATCTATATGGCGGCATGCAATCGACAAAATCACCCTAAATAGTAGATGTAATTAATCATGAAAAACCAGTTGTTAGTTATTCAGAAATGAGACCAAGGTTCAGTTTCTGATGTCGATCGGTGCCTGCCACAATAGGTCCTGCACGCGCTTTATACGACCTCTAGCGGCATGTAGTCTCAGATCTGAATTGCAAACATTATTTATTTGACTAGATACATACGTAAGGGACTATAAGAACAAGCATTCTTATTAATGTTTGGACCTAGTTATCGAGCCAAGAAACCTACATCTAGGGGATCCATGCACACAAAACAAACAAAAAGAAGACAGAAAGGTCAAAACAGTGAAAAACAAAATAAGAGAAGGCGACAAAATGCGGAAAACTGTGACGAGGCCCCTAGGTGAACAGACACCCCGGTATTGTACCTCGTTGTGAAGAGTAGAGTCCAAATATATACATGCCAAAATTGTCTCTTTGTCTCTCACCATAAATTACATAAATAAATTTTAAATTAAATCTAAGCTAATTTATTCTCCTTGCTTCCTTGGTGCTCTCTCCAGCTGGTTATAGAGTGAAGACCAGCCTCCTCCAAGCTTGGCTACATCGGCTTCCTAGAAAGCCATCCTCGCGTGGCGGGCCCTCGCATAAAAGTCACAAAGAGAAATCATTAGCACGGGTAATTAAATAATCAAATAAATATTCATAACAATAATCAAAGAATAAATTGGAAATAAATTAATGGTTATCTACAACAATGAACCAATAAATCAAATAAATAACTATACAAGAATGATAGAAAATTAGACTACGCTCATTGCTCCCCGGTAATGGCACCATCTGATAATCAAGATTTTGTAGAGGTCGTGTTAATCCATAAGGTGGATCAACGGGTCGTTGAGATGACTTCACACTAAACCTCAATTAATCAACAATTAGCCCACAAATACATAATTTAATTAATAGCAAAAATGTGGAATTAAAATTTATTTTCTCTATAATAAAATGCATAGCAAGCAAGCATGTAGAGATCAAACCACAAAGAGCAATATAGGTAGCCTAAGGTTATTTTCTTTTTGTGTAACTAAGTCAATCATCCTTCATATACATAGATATTTTCGTGGGTTTTAAATTTTATATTTTTTATTTTATTTTTAGTTTTATAAATTTGTATTTTGATTTTAAATTTTCTGATTTTATATTTTCTTGTTATATTATATATATGTATATATTTTCTTTTTCTTTAAATATAAATAATATGACATATATAAGGCTTCACATACAAAAATATATATAATACTGAAAATAAATTGTTTTGGGGTTTTTATATTTTTTAAAATTTTTTATTTTATGGAATTTTTGATAATTTTTAGGTATTTTTAGAATAAAAAATATCCCAAATAAGGGATTAAATAAATACCCGAGATTGAATTGGATTTTAAAAATAATACATAAACTCCAAAATTTTCCAAATCAATTTTAATATATAAATATTTATATAAATAATATTGTAAAATAGAAAAAGATGTTTTTCGATTTTTTAAGAATTTTTAAGATTTTTATAAATGATCTTAGGGTTTTTCGATTTTTAGGGTTTTTGTTTTTCCATTTTTAATGATTTTTTATCTATAAATAAATAGGATGAAATATAATATATATCATGTTTTTGTAATTTTTAGAGAGTATATTTTCTTGGCATTTTATAAATCAAATAGGAAATACATAGGCTCCATTCTATTTTTAATAAATCCTTAATGTACCCAAAAATGCCAAATAAATACGTGGCCTTAAAGTATTAGGCACGCGGTATTTTTCCCTATTTTTGTGTATTTTTAGGAGCTCAACTGGTATTTTAAAAAATAGATAAAATGCCACAAAATATATGTCCTAATAGGGGCCCATTTACAAATAAAATATACTTCATGTGCACATATGCAATTTTACCAAAAATATACAATGTTTATCTCAATTTATTGAACTAAATATAAATACAAAGACTCGCAGGGGTATTCCTACAATTTGCCCTGCTCACGTGGGACGACATGTAAGCTGTGTTGGACTGGATCCAAATGCCATTTAAAGAAATACAAGGCCCTATTCTCAAAATGTCCAAATTATTTATAACATTAACTTATATTTACATGAGTAAATAATAAAATAAAAAAATATAGGGCAAGAAAATGTAATTTACCCCATCTAAGGCGTTGGCGAACGACGGGGATGACTTCACTTATACACGTGGCGCTTGCACAATGGCTGATGACGATTTGTTGTTGGATGGCTATGATTAGATCAACGGAGCTGATCTGACGGTCGAGGGACAACGTCATTCAACGGTTGGGGATCCAACTGGGTTGTCGTTCTTGATCCGATGGTGGAGAGGTGAAGACGAAGAACAGGGAGGAAGGTTCGCCTGGGCGAACTTCCTCTGGCGAAATCTCGCTCCTTAAGCAGCCTTTGCTGCTCCAAGGGGGCCAGTTAGATACTCGACAAGGTCCTCTACTGGCTGGAGGTCTCAGGGTGGTCGGAGGGTCACCGGAGCAGCCTCACGAGTTCGGGGAGGGTGAGGTGCTCCAGGTACCTCCAACAAGGTGTTATTTTACCTCCAGGTTCCTCTTTGGCTCTTGGGACCTGCGAAAATCAACTCACGGGTCGAGGGCAAAGTGCCTTGACCCGGTTAGGTGTGGAATGGGGCGAGAAGTGGAACGGGTGGCACTCTCTGGTGAACGGCAGAGCTTGAAGAGTGGATCTCCATATCCACTAGGGATATAGGGGAACACAGATGTGTGGCGTGATCAGAAGGTGGTCAGGAATGAAGTGGAAATGGATGAAATGGCAGAGCGACAATGAGGGTGCGCGGAGGAGCTCACCGGAGCTCAATCCGGCGAAGTATGTGGATTCTTGATTAAGCTATTCTTACTAACTGTAGATTAATGTATGAACTGGAAATTGAAACTAAAATTAAATGCAACTAAAATAAAGGATAAGAGAGCGGCTCGTATACCTGGAATGAACCAGGTAGTAGGGTCGCCGGACTTGGCGGTCGTGGGTGCACCCCCTGCTCCTGGAGCTCAGCCTGGCATCGAAGATGCTCCCCCTATCACATGGAACTCAACTAGCCACGAAACTAGGACTCCTAGATGCTTAATGGTGACCAAAATTGCAAGGAGACTCTGGGGGGTTATTTATAGAACATGAACTTCACCCTTATTGACAGGCTGCTAGGGGAGAATCGATTGTATATACAGGGGATCCAAGAGGTCAGTGAGTATGTACAATGATCGATGATTATTTCTTATGAAGGGAGTGAAGGCGAAAGATGGACGTGGCGGCAGGGAAAAATGGCGAAAATCACGGGAAAATACAGATCTGTGTCAAATCTAGAGTAAAGGGGGAGTTGATCGACGGTCAACTTTTAATGTGACCTCATTGGTCCACGTCAACCGCTACATGACAAAACCGCGGATTTTATTGAAAAATAATTATTTTAAAATAGTAAATGATTTTATTAATTTACGATTATAAAATAAAAAATGTTTACTATTTCATTTATTATTTTATTATGATTTTTATTTATTTTTTTTGGATTTATTTATTAGAAGATATTTTTTAATAGTGTATTTGTAGGTATATTTGCCTATATTACGTACATTTTTATTTTTATTTTTATTTTGTATAAATTATTTTTTTATTCTTTTGTTTTATATATTTATAACTTATTTGTTTTAGTATAAATATATTTTTATTTTATTTTTATGATGTTATTTGCATACTTAAATAAATACATATGTGTATCTCATTGGTTTATTTATAGGTATTTTACCTATATTTTATATACATCTTTTTATTTTAATGTATTTCAATAAGTTTTATTTTTTTTATATTTTTAATAGAATATATATATAATATTTACAATATTACAAAAAATATAAGAGACTAAAGAATAAAAGAATGGGGTCCCCTTTTATTTATATACAAGTATAATTGTAGGTAATCTACCTATATCTTTATATAGACTTATTTTATTTTAATTTTATTTTTGGTTTTATTTTAGTTTTAATATGTACATGTGTTATGAATAAAAATTACAAAATTATAAAAATATAGAATTGTAAAAATAATATAGCATGAATAAATTAAATATTTTAATCGATATAATGTACAATAGGGGTCAAAAACCTAACTCTCACAAGTAACTCCAAAAAAATATAAAACCACCACCATTAAATAGCTCGTGAAAAGTTATATACAATTAGAGTGACTTTGATATGTTTTGAGTTTTTATTTGAAAAATATGGGTATGGGAAGTTGGGTTTTTGGATTTTTATTTTGTGTATAAAATGAACACTGTGTATTATTTTTGTACAAACTCAATTTTGTATTTTTATTTACATTATTATTTACAACTTTCATGTACAAAGTTTCTTTATTTTATGAATAAATAATAAAGAATAAAATGGGAGTCAAAAATACATAAATAATGAATAAAAGAATTGAGTTTTTATTCCATTTTCGGCCCTTATCTCCCCCTACTTTATTCCTTGTCGACCAACTCAATTCTTGACTTGGTCTCGGGGTTTAGGGTTATGAAATATCTTCAATATTTTATTTCTTTTTCTTTTCTTCTCTTTATTCTTTAATTCTGGTATTAAAAACTTTTTTTATATACAAATTATACAATAAATAATGAATATTATTAGGTACAAATTAATGCTATTTACATGCATTAGCTAGAGTTTTTAAGGACAAAATTATAGAATAAAGGTGACGAAATGGAGAATCATCAACAGCACAAAAGATTGATGCCAAGCAACATTGCAAAGTCTCCCAAAAAGAATCCACCAAATACAAATATGATTACAATGGTCCAAGCTTCCAAAAGCCTGCACATCATAGTGGAGACTTTGCAGCACTGGTTGGATTTCACAAGGAGATATTACTACACTGGTCACACTCCAGTTCTTTTATCATTCTTCTACATTTTCTCTCTATTCAATTATGGACACAACACGACCAAGCCTCAAAAGGAAATACCCCCTCCTCGAGCAAAGAGTAGCTAGATGAGGAACCAATGGGAGTGTATTTTTAGGATGGCAGGTTTTTTTGCTTCTTTAGGTAGGAAGAGCTAATACAATTCACACACAGTACAAACTGAATTCAAGGTTGATAGAATTAGCGATATGGATTAAGTGGATATGAGTTGGTTGTTGAGGTGAACCTAAATAAGGACTTATGGAACTTGAGGACTATTGAGATTAAAATCCTAATGCTAGTTAAGGCTCTGACAAAATGCTTGTCTTAGGCCTAACCAAACTCCGTCCTTTGTCTATTCTCAAGAATTGGTTTAGAAAAACAAATTCATTCTAAATTTCTTTCTTTTCCCCTTATTTTTCAAATAAGTGTTTGCTAAGGGACTAGAAAAGTTTAAGTATAAGAGGTTGATGAATCCATGATTCATTAGCTTTTCTTGTGCATTTTGTCTCAAAACCCTTAATAAATGCATGAAAATGCCCATTAATTTCCATTTTTATAAAAATAACATTCATGAATAAAAATATTTTTTATGCATTAAAATATGTATATAAATAAATGAATAAAAAGAAAGAAAATAAAAAGAGGCAGGCTGTAAATATGTATATATATGTACAGTATGGCTATAAAATATCAATATAGCTGCAACATATATTTATATAACCTAACTCTCGAAACCAAGTCAACATAAATTGTAATTATGTACATAGAACATTATCCCTTATTTTTCTAATATTTATAAAAACTTCATTGATTATTAATTAATTCATTTTTATATATTTTCACCAAACTCTACTCCTATTTAATATATATATCCTAAAATCCCAACCTATATATATGTCAAGAAATTCCACTTTCAAATGGTCAATTTCTCAACTCCCGAACATCATAACTTCCTCATACAAACTCCAATTTCTCTCTACTCACCTTTAAAGTTCATAAAATAATATTCTCTAATAATAAAAGGTGATTTCACTAAAATCAGAGACCGTTTGTAAAAGTCAGTTTTGGGACCTAGTGACAACTAGTTTTGGGCTGGTTATTTTATTTTGTAAATACTATTTATAGTATCATTATTTTTATATTTTTAATTATTTTCTTGGTATTTTATTTTATCTATCATTTATTTAGAATTTTAACCCTTATTTAATATTTAAAATAAAAAAACCCTAATTTATAGTTGAAATTGAACTATGTAGTATATACGTGTACTTATTATTATGTATAAAATAATTATGAAATCCATACAAATCCATATATAATAATTAATAAAATATAATAATAATATAATATTTATTAAATTATTGAATTAAAAATTAAGATCCTATTTATTAAGTATAATATATTCCTATTTATTAATATTATATTTGTATTTTATAAAATATATATTATTTATAAAAATGAATTATATAATAACATAGATAAATTAATATTCAATACTTTTCATTGGTATTCAATTTAAAATAATATCACTTAGTATTTATTACATTATTAATACACTATTTAATATCCTGACCAACCATGTGTTGACACGTGTCAGTCTTCACGCAATCTTCAATCTCCATCCACCATTTAGTTGTCCTAACTACCCTCACACTAGCCAACCCTTAGATCATTACAAAACTCCTTCCAGATCTTCTATTTATTGATCTCAAATCCATCTGTTCGAACCCAACTACAACCACAACATACAATTGTTCATCCTATTCCTCCATCTTGCTCTGACTTCCTCTGGCCGTTACAGGGCCTGGACTTCATCCCGCGTGGAAGACCGATCAATAGAGGAGAGATTCCAAGGCTTCAAGCCTTAAATCACAGCCATCACCGCCATGTAGAGCTCCGACCACAGACCACAGAGCGATAACTGTGGAGTTCTATTCTCTGCATTCCCAGGTGAACTCATCCATTCCACTCGATTTTCTCGTTCACCACGTCGCAATTAGACATCTTAACCACCTACTTAAAACACCTTAAGCTTCAACCTTTGATTCACTTTACAAATCAAATCCCAGTTTCATCTTGATCGATCTATTTTTGCGTCTGAATATATCTTTCCTAGGGCATGTCTTGGACATGCTATTCATCACGTTCTTTGATCGATTCAACATGAATCAGGCAATTAAACCTTTATTTGCAGATCGTTAATCATTCTCTGGAGCAGCCGTCTTCATCATTCCATCATATAGAGATCCATCTTCGCTGATTGCATCAGAGCTTCATCGCGAGCAGCAGGTTCTAACACTAGCCATCGACTTCACTTCCATCGTAGCCTCTATCTTCTTCAACTGTACTCTACCGCAGGCTAGCTCGGAGGGGATAGGAGATCCCCTCCTTGCCCTTTTGAATGAGTGCGACCACCGCGACACCTCCGTAGATCATCGAAGAGGATCGAGCGCCACCCGACGATTTGGGGATGAACCTGCGGAAGAACGGTCGAGCTCCACGCTTCTGACATGTGGTACAAGAGGACGATCCAAATAGTAGGACCACTTTTAATGCTATCCCTCGATGTTAAACCGGTGGTAATTTTGCTAAGTAGCCCTTTTAAAGATCCAGAATTCAAATGCACGCTAGGAAATGTGTTAATTTCATTTAGGTCCAGGGCCAAGGACCTAATTGTAAGAATTACCATTTCTTTTATTGTAATTTTTTTCTAAACATTCCTACTTAGATTTTGGATACTTGTGATACACATGGACATTATTCTAGCATCGTAATTTTTCTTCATTTTATTTTGCTTCATATTTCAAGGATTTTCCTCGCATTTTTCTATTTGGATTTCATTCTTCAATTTCTGATCTGTCTTGATTTCTTTTTTATTTCTTTCTCGAGCATGATACTCGAGCAATTCATCTACTATATATTATCATCTATTTCTCTTCTGTTTTCACATACTATATTTTAAATAAATTGTTTAGAAAATATCCATTTCAAAAAGAAATGAAAATTAAAAATTAAAAATAGAAACAATCAAAAAGAGTTTTCTTGCAGAAGAAGAAAAGAAAGAATGATAAAAAAATCACAAAAATAATTCTTCATCGAAAAATCCAATTGTGGTTTTCTACCCCCTTAAGTTCGACCCAGGAGCGCTTGCCTGGATAAAAAAAGTGAAAATCACAATTTTAGGAGAGAGAGCCTGATATTTCTTCATTTTCTCTCTATTTTCTATCTATCTCCTAGTTGTTGTTCCTTTGTTTGAAAGTAGGATTTTGCTTCAACGGTTCGCTACATCCGACATCAAAATTAACCTTGGTTCATTGTGCATGATTCTATTGGTTATTATTTTATAATTTTATATATATTATTATGTAGAAGTTTCTTGTTGAAAGCTTTATTGTTTGAGGCATAGCTAATAAACAATAAAATAGTGTAAAAATGAGCTATATATAATATATTTAATTAGGGTTTTGTGTTTATTTTGCACATTATATGGTCCTTATCTCCCTTACTTTATTCATGGTCAGCCCCTTTAATATTGACTTGGTCTAGGGTTTAGCGTCATTCAATATCAATGATACTTCATTTGTTTTTATTTTATTTTCTTCATTATTTAAGTTTGGGTTTAAATACAAATAATTATATGTTATTTACATATGATTTATAGGTCAATGTTTGATGTTAATTGGTGCAAATTAGTAGTATTCATAGGTGTTTTGTGAGAGATTTAAAACCAAAAACGAAGAACACAGGTAGATTAATGCCTATTCATCAGGTACTTACTGACTCTGAACCCCAAGACCAAGTGAAATATTGACTAGGTCGATCAGGGAATAAAATAGGGGGAGATAAGTGCCAATTACTATACAAATATCTTAAAACCCCCTAATTCTACATATTGTATATAATACAATATTAAACTATTTTATTTAGTAATATACACACCTCAAATAGAAAAACGTTCAACACAAAACACGCTACAAGCTGAACTTCATTTATCAATATATTATCTATATAAAATCAAATTGAACCAATCTCAACTCCATTGTATTTCAAATTAAATTATCTATTAAATGAAGATTGTTTCATTGAAAATAAAGCTAATATATAAAAGCCGACTTTTGGGGTGTGCATATAACTTATTGTTTTATTCTTTACCTTTCTTCTCTATTTCTATTTTAAATTAATGTATATATTAAACAATACATATAAAAATATAAATACAAATTAAAAAGAAAAAAAACCAAAATAAATAATAATGTTAAAACTATAGGTATACTATACCTATAATGTATATACATGTCATCATTTATACATGAAAATATAAGTATTAAAATATAGGATTTTTTATCAGTTGTGCCCCTTTCAGATATTGCAATATCAGTTATGCCCCTCCCTTTTTAAGAATATCAGATGTGCCCCTGACTTCTTCCACAATGATCACTTGTGCTCGTTGGGTTAGTTGTCGTCAATCCTCATCCTAAACGACTGTTAACTTTGGGGACACAAATTTTAATTAATTAAAATCTTAAAGGGTAAAAATATCTTAATCTTCTCATTTTCTTCTTAATCCTCCCCCCTCCACCTCCAACCACCCCTCCTCTTCAAGGCCCGCCTCCGTCACCGCCCCTCAGCCTCTAGGCCCTCCTCCTTCGTTGCCCCTCCCCCGCCATGCCCTCTACCGCCTTCACCCCTCCCCTCCTTCGTTGCCCCTCCCTCTCTAGGCCCTCCTAATCCTCCTTCGTCGAAGAGTTTGGTGAGGTCAACCCTGCCCATGTCCCTTAGTGCTCTGATTACAATGGTCACTAGCTTGCCTTGCTCGGTGGCGTCGCGCATACGCGACATCACGAAGTGGCATTACAACATGGCCATGTGGTGGTCGCCCTACTCGTTGATCTCACGTATGAGAAGCTGTAGTCACCGATGCCAAAGAGAGAAAGGTCAAAGCTCTGGAGCAGGTCAGTGATGCTCTTATCTTCGGAGTAAGCGTGGTCGAGCAGGGTGGGGCAGTGGAGCGTAGAAGTGGAAGGTGGGCAGACAACGTCGAGAAAGTAGGGGGCGGTCGAGATTGTAAATAGAGACGACCCGGGCCCTCCTCCCCTCCTCCCCTTGCCCTCGGACCTCCCCCTCCGCCCTCCTCCATCCTATGCCTATCCCTCTGCCCCTCCTCTCCTCTGACCCCGTGCCTCCCCCTGCCCTCTCACCTCCCCCACCATCTTCCTCCGCATCGTGCCTACCTCCCGCTACGAACTCCTCCCCCTGCCCTCGTGCCTCCCCCTGCCCTCCTCTTCCTTGCATCTCCCCCTGCCACGATCTCCTCCCCCTGCCCTCGTACCTCCCCCTCTACCCTCCTCTGCCCTATGCCTCCCTCTCGCCCCAATGTCCTCAGATCCCTCCCAACTCCTTTACTTCATCCTCTCATTTTCCTTGTTTACTTCTATAGCCTCTATGAAGCAGCCAATAATCTAGGGCCTTGTCGTCAATATACTGCTATTGATGGTGAATGGTGGATATGTACGTGGATGGAGGAGTAGGTGGTAGGAGTAGGAGGAGGAAGGGTTGGAGGGTGAGGAGGTGGGGGAACAGTGAAAGGTAGGTGGGCTTTTTTACTAATATGCCCCAATTGACTACACCATGGTTTAGTTAAACTATGGTTAAATTCAAGTTATTGATGGCCAAAGTAACGGAGGGGCACAAGTGATACAACGACAAGAAGTCGGGGGCACATCTGATATTCCCAAAAAGAGAGGGGCATAACTGATATTACAATATCTTGGAGAGGCACAACTGATAAAAACCTTAAAATATATTGTAAATATAATATTACGTATATAAAATAAAAATAAACATAAAAGATACAAATTACATGTATATATACATGTAAATATTAGCACCTTATGCATAAGGTTGTAAAAATAAATAAAAATCATCATGGAATTGTTTACAAAATAATTAACATTTTCATGTTTTAAGTTTTATTTATTAAAATCATGTACTATTTTATTTAGATTATACATATTTTAGTTTTTATTTTGTCCTGACTTGGCCCTACGTGGACCAATCAGGGTGCGTGGAATGTTGACTCGTCTTGTCAACATCCCCTACACATACTAGCGCCCGACATGTACCCCTCCTCATGCGAAAAACCTCTCTTCTCCATTTTTCACTCATTCTACTCAACTCTTTCCTCCTCGAGCCCTTCCCCAAATATGATCAAACCATCTTCCCTCTACCTCTCGCCATACCTCTAGCTTCCACCAACCCCCTTCTACCGGCTTGCAATCTCCCTTCCAAGTCAACTCCTCTTCCATGTCTATAAATAAGCACCTCCATCTTCTTTCTCAATTTTTATACGTTTCGAGCCAATGTGATCCCAAGGAACCACATCTAAGAGTGTCCATGGTGATATGATGGAGACCCAAGGTACTGTGGTTAAGATAAGGGGGAAGGAGCTCGATCCACCGTCGTCGATCTTGTCATTGGAAAAGGGCATGCTTTCATGTAAAACCCTGTTGAGGCATAGTTGTTACATGTATGCTTTCCAAAAATAAATATTCCATACATGCATGGTACGTATCATGTCTCCGAAATGTTACAAATAAGATACAAAAAGTGAAATCTACAAGTAATTGTAGCACAAAAAGTAAGCCATGCAGTTGCACAAAAAGAAGTAGCTCCAAGTAAACAAGTATCTCTCACTGTTGCAGCTTCTGCTAAGAACATGTGGATCCACACACAAGTATGTTATGAACAAAGCTGCTCAGTATGTAAAACATTACAACAGGTAATATATAAAAAAAAGTGTGCAAAAGAAACAATTGGGTAAACCGACCTCACAATGAGATAAATTTTAATCATTATTATTTGTACGGCTCAATTAAGCTTTATGGATAGTCTATGGTCTTGGTCCGGGTGAGTCCTCACACTATGGCTCTAAGGCAAGAAGAAGGCCTCTGGGTTAGGGTGCCTTTGTAGGCATGTGGTGGGGTACAATGCATCCTAACTAAGTTTCCAACACATCCACTTAGCTTTACTTATAAGATTATAACTCCGATTCACAAAGCAATTCCCAACCCGTGAATCCTCACGAATCACCCAAGTCCACTACCGACGTGTAAGAGTTCAACGTGTCGTAGGGAACAAGTAAGGACATAGATTAACAAGATTATTTTTACCATAATCGAAGTTGCCGCAACAAACCCAATCCTCCTTATGCCGAGGAGATTTTTATTTCAATCCCAACTTCATTAACCACATTTTCCGGAAACTCCCCTCTTAGCACTCCCACTCGGAATACTAACCAGTGTTGCCTACACCATCCAGTACACGAGTGTTAACTCTAAGTGAACAAGTGAATCACTAAACCACCAACCATGACTGCTCGTCGCAAGTTCGAAGTACTAGGCTAAGGCACGCAAGTACTGAGGCCGAACACCGTTAGATTGCACCTTAGTGTGCCAAATAACATGTCCTCTAACCATCGCAGCTATATAATAGCTGTTGGAATCGCGACTCTCTAGGCTTTAGCTAGGGTCCGAAGGGTGCATGGCCCTTTCTTGGCAGCACCTACACCATCTACTCACATGTCACATAAGACCACAATCACTGCGACATGAACAAGCACTCAACGGGATAAGCATCCGCTGAACAAAGATGAAATGAACGGATTTGGATATCCTCCACAGTTATTTTATCTGATGCCTAAGATGCTTCTAACTTGTAGATACTCACCATTATAAAACCTCCAAGTAGCCCGCTTGATTTACCATAATCTCGATTCGTAAAGAAAAATCCAGCCCGATCTTGTTTACTTATGCCAACCATCATGTTGATGGAGGACCACACCGACCGAAGTAGTGATGACCAACTTCTGTAATTCAACATGACTTGAATAATTTAGATAGGGAGAGCAATCAAAATCAGAACCTACTCCACAACATCTAGGAGTAAAATAACCTAGCTGCTAGATATGCGCACTTTAGTCAGTAATATCGAGGGAAATGAATTAATCGTAATAGAATCTAAAAGCCTGGCAATAAGGTACTCATATTGACTCTGAAGTAACCAGCAGTATAATCTCTGGCTCCAATTCAGTGTGTATAAGATGCAATTCATGTAAAACTGTGAAAGAATACATACCTTGAAATATGTAATCTCACCTTTAAAAAGGATTTAGAATTTCAAGAAGTCTAATATGATGTAACTTAGATGACAACCCACTGGATCCAAGCAACCATCCAAACTAACCAATCGTGAAATCAACAAATACAAAAATTTCAAGAACAATAGGGACTCAACAGAATGCGAATAATATGCATGCTTTTGATTCCAGGTGTTACTTTCCGACTTCATGAATTATTTAAACAGGACTATTTAAATATAATGAGAATAACTTTGGAAGAGGTTCCATACCAATTTCGTTAATGTTCTGACAACTGTGCAGTTTCCAGTAGGGATGTTCAAAAATATCCGGGTCAATGGGTACCCGGTTTGACCCGTTCATTTTGACCCTAAACTTTCGGGTATCCGTTTAAAAAGATGGGTCGGGTACCCGCTATGTCATGACCCGTGCCCCATATAAAAAACCCGACGGGTACCCGTGGGTACCCAAGGTACCCAGTTGGAAGCTTCCATTATCAATTGATTCACAAAAATGTGAATGATTAGATACAAATACCAATATAGATATTACATTATTTTTATCTATTTTAAAAATATAGATATGGATGTGGATACAAATATCGGTGAATATGGAAAATATATTTTCAAATCATTAATAATAAATGCCGATATGAAATAGATGTAAATTAAATAGGAAAAATAATAGAATCAAAATTGTATAGAAAAGATAAAATTTATATGTATGGGAGGGCTCATATATGTAGCCATTTTGAAATCAAATTATATATAGATGTCAACATTTGAATTAAGATATATGATAATGAATCGGATACGATCCAAATCGATATACATACATGATGATATCCAAATATGATGGTAATGAATACAATTGAATGCGAATTGTATCCCACACGCACACGCTCATGCGCACCCACCCACCCACATGCGCACGTGCGCTCGCGCTCGTGCCCACACCCATACCCACGTGCGTGCGTGCATGCCCACACCCACACGTACACGCACACGTGCACACATGTGCACACACACAAGCACACACACACGCACACGCACGCACACACATTGCGATAACCAAATGTAGTGATAATTAATACAATTATTACGAATAGGAACATATACTTATATATCGTTTGTCATGTTGTCCTCCGATTATATATATTTACATCTTATTTATCAGTATTTGATTCATTATGAGGATGAACCTACATGAATGTATCATTATTGGATCCGTATTTGATTGTATTCCTTCCAATTTCATATATTCATATAGTTTACATTATCCACATAGTTTTATATATCCTCATTAATTTATTTATCTATATTTATATATCCCTATCGGAATGCATTCCGTACCATTTAGATTTGCATGTCCCGACATTATCATTATGAACATGATATAGATATGGATATACATAGTTGGATTTATCGTCTGCATTTTTATACTTGTCACCTTTCACTAGAGGTGTTTCTCTTTATCTTCTTGGGTACCCGCGGATACCCACGGGTAGCCAATATCCATGGCATTAACCGGGTACCCGTTACAATTGGGTACCCGTTGGAATGGGATGGGTCGACCCAAGATCTAATACCAACGGGGCGGGGCGGGTCACGATCAAATGGGGCGGGTACCTGCCCCCCCATGGACACCCCTAGTTTCCAGGGAGAAGAAAAATAGGAAGCGGATCCATTTTGTGTGAGAATGATGATATCCGACAACTGATTGCTGTGACTTGGGTCATAAGGTTATACCACCATGAGATTATCTTCAGTTCGACCATCCCCTGGATTGAGTATAGTCATGTTCACGTCTTACAAAGGGAGACACTGCGAAGGTGAATATGCCCATTCCCTGTAAGATTTGGTGTAACGGAACGGGTCGCATCGACCATCGGCGGAAGCATGCGATAATTGATCGCACGACCGAACCGTTACCAAAATAATAAATGAATGGCACATAATGAGCAGAGATAAATATCATTCCATAAAATGTCTACTCAAACTAGAGTTCCATTATTACAACTCTAAACTGGGAAATAAAATTTAACTATTCTGGAAATAAAAAATAGCAACTCGATGGTTCCTGTGGGCATACAGATATCCACTAGATCTTCACTGATAAATCGTACCACGTCAGAAATCTCAATGAGCCTGAAGCACGATCCAGAAAATGCAATCAACCTTGTTCTTCACCTGAAATTAACAAATATAATTTGTATGAGCCTAATGCCCAGTATGTATCGGGATCCATGCATGGGTATTCTAACGGTCCTTGATCCGTTATAAATCATGTATTTGGATTTTCATGTTTACATCTCATTTCGCGCCTAGATAATTCCCATGCATGTCTAAGTTCGATCCCTATCATGTTTAGTTTGGCTTCTTTCATAAACATGGGTGTACATGTAAAGTAGGTAAATTGCATAAGTAGGCATGACAATATTTATTTCTTCTTGTGGGCATAAATCATAAAATACTAGGCAATTTACATACTTGTAAAACATATAAACCACTTTTACATATTAGCCCCCATGACTTTGATGGTTTAACTTTCTTAAACCAATTTTAGCAAAACATGTGATGGTTCATTTTCCTATTAAACCATTCTTTGCATTTTTCATGATGGTTTTCCTTTATAAACCATTTTATTGCACAACATTCATTTACGTATCTTGTTATACGTTTTCAGCCGCTGGCACTTGCGGTCCATGGCATGACATGACAGTGTAGCTACAACTGTAGAGGACTTAGCTTTTGCCTCTGTGGTTCCTTGCAACCATACGCCCCTTGCGGCGTTGCCCCTTGCGGCATTAATATGACCCCTTGCGGTCGTTCATGTGACTCTTTATGAGTCTGTGCCTTAAACCATGATTAGTTCTTTTGTGGTAGGGTT
Source organism: Ottelia alismoides (assembly GCA_037367405.1). Taxonomy (NCBI): domain Eukaryota; kingdom Viridiplantae; phylum Streptophyta; class Magnoliopsida; order Alismatales; family Hydrocharitaceae; genus Ottelia; species Ottelia alismoides. Next base: position 169,949 of record JAZKJV010000830.1, read on the forward strand.
AAAAGCACTTGCTTATTAGGTGTAGATTGTTATAAGCAAACATCTTGAGTGTGTGCAAACTTCCACAGAATATGTATACAGTTAAAATTCCATAAGATTTCATAATAAGTTGAATTTCCATATGGTATTCATAGATGTAACGATCCATTTACAATGTTCCGTTGGATGGTACCATGTATGGAATATTCATTCATGTGGTATTTTCACATATATTGTCACAATTATAAAAAAATTTCATCGTCTTATCTAAATCATAGCAACTAGTATCAACTATGCTTATTATCTTATAACCATAATATGTACAGTTTGCGTAGTAGTCATCTTTACCCTTTTTATAGACGAGTAATGTGTATGCATATACGTACTTCATTTTACATCTAAAGTAGGTGTATATACTGACATCTAATCATGTTACACCAATAAAGTTTCACGTGGATGTCGTTTATCATGTAAGATGATGATTTACTATACTTAGATCCCTTACCAGATTGTCTTAATTTAGGGATAATAATTCATATATTTTTAAGAATGACCGATTATCAATTATCCATCCGATACATTAATGTATAGATAATTACTTCGTAGGACTATTTGTTTAAACACCTCTGAATCCATCCAAATCTGTTCTTTGTATTATATGGTATGGTATTGACGTATATAGAAAAATTGTAACACAATATTAGGAAAGTTGTGATGATCTTTATTTTTCATTACAGAATAAAAGAATACGACAAGGCAATATTGTGTCGTCAAGATAAAAATCAATGAGAGTGAAATTGTTTTGTAACAGAAATAATATAAATAAATTTCCTACAGAGAAAAACATGCAAATGTGTGATATGGATATCATCTCTTTTCGTGAGGAACACAAAAAATTAGGGTGTAGCATATGCGATTGTTTATTAGCAAATCCTTCTTAATGGTGTCTAAAAGAGTACATATTTCTCACATGCTTTTCTAGTTGAATTTGTGGACTACACCACATTTTTATCACAAGAAAACAACAAATCGTCAAATCCCTGTATCATATTCCGAACCCTAGAAAAAGTCATTTTATCCAACCGAACTAATAATTAACCATGGAATCACCAATAAAGATGTTGTCGTAGAGGTCCGTCCCATCCGTCTCTCTCATATCTATTGGTTATGTATGCATAATATCCAAAGTAGTTTACTCTAAATCAAATCAATATACCCGTAAGATAATCTAATTCCTACCCATAAAGAACAGTGATCGTATTCCTAGACCGGTACATACACCAAGAAATCGTATTAGGATATGATCTTTTCATCAAAAGAAATCCTAATCCGATACATACATTCAGACATCGAAAACCTAAAACCGATACATACCTCGATCCAACGCTTATCTCTACCCGATACGGTCGTTGCGCCTCATTTTGATCACGGATCCGGGTCCTCCTCCTCGGATTCGACGCCGCCTTCTCCTACGATGAAGAGGGACGCCGGTGAGATATCCCCTTCCTCTCTCCAACTCTCTCTCTCTCTCTCTCTCAAAAAAAAAGTGACGTGGGGATAGGGGGCTCTTGTGGTTTTATAGTTGATAATGGGAGGATTTAACATATTAATTAAATCCCTTTAATCCAAGATAATGGATTTGAATTATTATTTTTTTTTAAAAAGGTCAAAGCCGTTACAATCTACCACCCTTAAAAAAAATTTCGTCCTCGAAATTTCTTAACAGAGGGACATACCGAAAAGTTGCGGGTACTTCTCCTGCATTTCACTTTCCAGCTCCCAAGTAGCCTCCTCCTTTTGATGGTGTTGCCAAAGGACCTTGACCATATGAACTATGTGCCGACGCAATTGATGATCTCTGCGATCAACGATTCGTATAGGTTTCTCTTCAAATGTCATGTTTGGCTGAATATCAATGATCTCATGCTCAATCACATGTGAAGGATCAGGAGTGTACTTCCTCAGCATAGACACATGGAATACATCATGAAGTTTCGAGTACTGCGGTGGTAATGCAATACGATATGCCACTTCTCCAACCCGCTGCAGAATCTCAAAAGGTCCTATGTATCTGGGAGTAAGCTTCCCCCTTTTGCCAAATCGTAAGACGCCCTTGGTTGGAGAGATCTTTAAGAACACATGTTCCCCAACCGCGAAACTCAGCTCTCTTCTATGACGATCGGCATAAGATTTTTGCCTACTTTGTGCTGCCAATAATCTTTTTATGATTAGATCAACACCCTGCTTACTTGTCTGAACAAGTTCCGATCCTAAGATGTGCTTCTCGCCAACATCACTCCATCATGAAGGTGATCTGCAAGGTCTCCCATACAATGCTTCATAGGGTGCCATCTTGATGCTCGAATGATAACTATTATTGTATGCAAACTCTACTAATGGAAGGTGTCTATCCCAACTGCCCACAAAATCTAGAGCACATGCTCTCAACATATCTTCTAGTGTCTGGATGGTCCTTTCTGACTGACCATCAGTCTGCGGATGAAATGAAGTACTAAACTTCAATTGAGTGCCCATAGCATCTTGAAAACTCTTCCATAAACGAGAGGTAAATCGTGTATCCCGATCAGATACAATTGATGCAGGAACACCATGAAGGCTGACGATCTCATTCACATATAATTCAGCTAGACTATCTGTCGACTGATCCAAGCGGATAGGTAGGAAGTGTGCCGATTTGGTTAATCGGTCAACAATCACCCATATAGTGTCATAACGATGTTTTGTGGTCTTGGGTAGACCGGTGACAAAGTCCATCGTTATGTGTTCCCACTTCCATTCAGGTATCTCCAAGGGTTGAACAGGTCCTGCAGGCCGCTGATGTTCAATCTTGATCTGCTGACATACCAAGCATCTAGCAACAAATTCAGCGATGTCGTTCTTCATCTTTGGCCACCAAAAGTTCCGTTGCAGATCCTTGTACATTTTCGTTGTACCTGGGTGAATAGTGTACATCGATTTGTGTGCTTCATCCAGAATCTCCTGCCTCAACTCAATATCACTTGGAATCCATAACCTATTACGGTACCTTATGGCTCCATCCGTTCCGATGGTGAAATCAGAACCCTCCTTTTTAGATGCTTCTATAAATTTAGAAAGATCATCATCTATTTTTTGTGCAGTCAAGATCTTCCCAATTATCTCCGGTTGAATGTGGAGCGCCGCAAATGATATCTTTCTTGATCCACTCAAGAAAGACTTCCAATCTTCAAAATCCTTCATCATCTTCCACTGAAGTTTTAAACTAGCCAGTTTACCTTCCCATTTTCTACTTAATGCATCTGCTCCGACATTTGCTTTCCCCGGATGGTAATTGATGGCGAAGTCATAATCTTTTAGGGAACTCTAACCAACGTCGTTGCCTCAAATTAAGTTCCTTCTGAGAGAAAATATATTTGAGGCTCTTATGATCACTGAACACCTCAAATTGTTCACCGTAAAGGTAGTGCCGCCAAATTTAAGAGCAAAAGACTACGCTGCTAACTCTAAATCATGAGTTGGGTAATTCCTCTCTTGCGGTTTTAGCTGTCGTGAGGCATAAGCAATGACTTTCTTATTTTGCATAAGAACACACCCAAGTCCGGTACCTGATGCATCTGTATACACCATAAAACCTCCGCTACCTGAGGTAAAGCTAAGATTGGAGCTGTGGTCAATATCTGCTTCAATTCTTGAAAGCTCTGCTCACCACTTTCAGACCATACAAACTTCACATCCTTTCGAGTGAGCTTTGTTAATGGTAGCGATATCTTGGAGAAATTCTGAATAAATCGCCGATAATAACCAGCCAAGCCAAGAAAACTACGGATCTCAGAAACATTCTTGGGTTGCCTCCAATTCATCACAGCGTCTACCTTGGTTGGATCTACCTCAATGTCGTCTTTAAATACCACATGACCAAGGAATGCTACTCTATTCAACCAAAATCACATTTGGAGAATTTTGCATAAAGTTGGTGTTGCCTCAGAGTTTCGAACACAATCTGTAAATGTACTCGATGCTGCTTCGGATCAGATGAATATATCAGTATATCATCCACAAATACAATGACAAATTTATCAAGGTATTCTCGGAATACCCTATTCATTAGTCCATAAAAGGTGCAGGAGCGTTAGTAAGACCAAATGGCATGACCAAGAATTCATAATGACCATACCTGGTCCTGAAAGTTGTTTTTGTATATCCTCCTCTTTTTATCGGAGTTGATGATAACCCTTACGCAGATCAATCTTTGAGAAAACTGTTGCTCCCTGCAACTGATCAAATAAGTCATCAATGCGAGGTAACAGGTATCTATTCTTCACAGTCATTTTGTTTAGACCTCGATAATCAATGCAGAGTCTAAAGAGACCCATCTTTCTTTTCACAAAAGAACGGGTGCTCCCCACGGAGAAACACTGGGGACGTAAAAATCCCTTATTTAACTGTTCTTGCAACTGCTTCTTTAACTCCTCAAGTTCTGCAGGTGCCATTCTGTACGGAGCTTTGCAAATCGGAGTCGTCCCTGGGATCACATCAATTGAGAAATCAACCTCTCTATGAGGAGGTAATCCAGGAAGATCGTCTGGGAAGACATCGGCAAACTCTCTGACCACATCTAAATCTTCAAGACGTGTATGTGATGATTCAGTATTAATACACTAGCGAGGAATGCGATGCAACCCTCAGCTAGTAATCGGCTTGCTTGCAAAGATGAGATAATCAATCTTCCACCCTTACAGGTGCCCCGAATAACTATCTCCTCAGTATTTGGTCTACTCAGGACCACCTTCTTTTCTCGACAATAGACCGCTGCATAATACTCCCACAACCAATCCATTCCCAAGATGGCATCATAAGTTGTGATGGGTAATAATATCAAATTGGCAGTTAGGGTGTCTTCTTTTATCAAAATAGGTACGTCCTTTAAGTACATACCCGAGGCAAAGATATCACCCATTGGTGAAGAAACTGTAAGTGCATAAGGAAGCTCAACAGCTTCTAAACTTAACTTTCTCGCAAAAGCATTCGAGATAAAGGAATGCGTGGCACCAGAATCAAAAAAAACATGACATAAATGATTTTCAATTAGTAGAGTACCTTCCACCGTCGTGTTGGCACCTTCTGCATCCTCAGAAGTGATAGAAAAGACTCTTCCTGCTACTTTCTTTTTCTGCTCGAATGGCTTCTTCTGATCCTTGACATCTTTCTTGCAATCTTTCATGAAGTGACCCTTTTCTCCGCACTATAGCAAGTAATGGTTAGTTTGTAGCATTCTCCTGGATGCCTCCTACCACAATGCGGGCACACCTCAAATGGGTACTTCCTGTTTGCTGGTGCATCATCAGTTCTTTGTCTTCTTGGCATTCGTTACAGTGTGACGCCTCTTGTCATTGAAGTTCGGCTTGTGAGGACGCTTCCGAGGTTTCGCTTGTTGTATCCTCCGGTATGCTGCATCGATCTCCACTGCTGCTGCAACCGTCTCAGATAAGGTCGTGGGACCTCTAGTCAGCACTTTCATGCTTAGTCCCGCATTCAGACCTTCTATAAATTTTCTAGCTCGCTGCTTTTCATTGGCGCAGATACCCTTGCCATACTTCTCCAATTCTTGAAATTTTGCTGCATATTCTTCGACCGTCATATTTCCCTGCCGGAGATTTATAAACTCTTGACGCTTAGCATCCTTAGCATGCTCAGCGATGTAACGCTCAGTGAAGCGCTCAACAAAATCATCCCACTTAATGACTGGAGTCTCCGAAAAGTGGATTCCCTTGCATGAAGTCCACCACTCCTTTGCGTTGTCCCGCAGACGAAATGTTCCCAAAGATCACTTTCTTTTCCTCAGAACAATCAGTTGCCTCAAAAGTCAGCTCTATCTCCCTTAGCCAATGTTCAGCTTTTTCCGGCTCATGCTCGCCCTTGAAAGTGGGCGGATCATGCTGAATGAAGGTCTTTAGAGTCAGTCCACCAGAGTTGGACGTCTGACTCTTCTGTTGCTGGATCATTAGTGTCATTAACTCCAGCATCTGCCTCTGCATACTCATAACGGCCTCTTGGCTCGTCGATGAGTCACGGTCTGCAATAGCTTCAATTGCACATCGAGGAGCCATCTGATTCAAAAATTGACAAGGTCAATGAGTTGTGATACTAAATCTCTCTATATAAATCTTAGATCACTAAGAACTGTGGATATCCTATGCCCAGAGGAACTCTAGCTCTGATACCATTTGTAACGGAACGGGTCGCATCGACCATCGGCGGAAGCATGCGATAATTGATCGCACGACCGAACCGTTACCAAAATAATAAATGAATGGCACATAATGAGCAGAGATAAATATCATTCCATAAAATGTCTACTCAAACTAGAGTTCCATTATTACAACTCTAAACTGGGAAATAAAATTTAACTATTCTGGAAATAAAAAAATAGCAACTCGATGGTTCTTGTGGGCATACAGATATCCACTAGATCTTCACTGATAAATCGTACCACGTCAGAAATCTCAATGAGCCTGAAGCACGATCCAGAAAATGCAATCAACCTTATTCTTCACCTGAAATTAACAAATATAATTTGTATGAGCTTAATGCCCAGTATGTATCGGGATCCATGCATGGGTATTCTAACGGTCCTCGATCCGTTATAAATCATGTATTTGGATTTTCATGTTTACATCTCATTTCGCGCCTAGATAATTCCCATGCATGTCTAAGTTCGATCCCTATCATGTTTAGTTTGGCTTCTTTCATAAACATGGGTGTACATGTAAAGTAGGTAAATTGCATAAGTAGGCATGACAATATTTATTTCTTCTTGTGGGCATAAATCATAAAATACTAGGCAATTTACATACTTGTAAAACATATAAACCACTTTACATATTAGCCCCCATGACTTTGATGGTTTAACTTTCTTAAACCAATTTTAGCAAAACATGTGATGGTTCATTTTCTTATTAAACCATTCTTTGCATTTTTCATGATGGTTTTCCTTTATAAACCATTTTATTGCACAACATTCATTTACGTATCTTGTTATACGTTTTCAACCGCTGGCACTTGCGGTCCATGGCATGACATGACAGTGTAGCTACAACTGTAGAGGACTTAGCTTTTGCCTCTGTGGTTCCTTGCAACCATACGCCCCTTGCGGCGTTGCCCCTTGCGGCATTAATATGACCCCTTGTGGTCGTTCATGTGACTCTTTATGAGTCTGTGCCTTAAACCATGATTAGTTCTTTTGTGGTAGGGTTAAAGCACTTGCTTATTAGGTGTAGATTGTTATAAGCAAACATCTTGAGTGTGTGCAAAATTCCACAGAATATGTATACGGTTAAAATTCCATAAGATTTCATAATAAGTTGAATTTCCATATGGTATTCATAGATGTAACGATCCATTTACAATGTTCCGTTGGATGGTACCATGTATGGAATATTCATTCATGTGGTATTTTCACATATATTGTCACAATTATAAAAAAATTTCATCGTCTTGTCTAAATCATAGCAACTAGTATCAACTATGCTTATTATCTTATAACCATAATATGTACAGTTTGCATAGTAGTCATCTTTACCCTTTTTATAGACGAGTAATGTGTATGCATATACGTACTTCATTTTACATCTAAAGTAGGGTGTATATACTGACATCTAATCATGTTACACCAATAAAGTTTCACGTGGATGTCGTTTATCGTGTAAGATGATGATTTACTATACTTAGATCCCTTACCAGATTGTCTTAATTTAGGGATAAAAATTCATATATTTTTAAGAATGACCGATTATCAATTATCCATCCGATACATTAATGTATAGATAATTACTTCGTAGGACTATTTGTTTAAACACCTCTGAATCCATCCAAATCTGTTCTTTGTATTATATGGTATGGTATTGACGTATATAGAAAATTGTAACACAATATTAGGAAAGTTGTGATGACTCTTTATTTTTCATTACAGAATAAAAGAATACGACAAGGCAATATTGTGTCATCAAGATAAAAATCAATGAGAGTGAAATTGTTTTGTAACAGAAATAATATTAATAAATTTCCTACAGAGAAAAACATGCAAATGTGTGATATGGATATCATCTCTTTTCGTGAGGAACACAAAAATTAGGGGGTAGCATATGCGATTGTTTATTAGCAAATCCTTCTTAATGGTGTCTAAAAGAGTACGTATTTCTCACATGCTTTTCTAGTTGAATTTGTGGACTACACCACATTTTCTATCACAAGAAAACAACAAATCGTCAAATCCCTGTATCATATTCCGAACCCTAGAAAAAGTCATTTTATCCAACCGAACTAATAATTAACCATGGAATCACCAATAAAGATGTTGTCGTAGAGGTCCGTCCCATCCGTCTCTCTCATATCTATTGGTTATGTATGCATAATATCCAAAGTAGTTTACTCTAAATCAAATCAATATACCCGTAAGATAATCTAATTCCTACCCATAAAGATCAGTGATCGTATTCCTAGACCGGTACATACACCAAGAAATCGTAATTAGGATATGATCTTTTCATCAAAAGAAATCCTAATCCGATACATACATTCAGACATCGAAAACCTAAAACCGATACATACCTCGATCCAACGCTTATCTCTACCCGATACGGTCGTTGCGCCTCCTTTTGATCACGGATCCGGGTCCTCCTCCTCGGATTCGACGCCGCCTTCTCCTACGATGAAGAGGGACGCCGGTGAGATATCCCCTTCCTCTCTCCAACTCTCTCTCTCTCTCTCTCAAAAAAAAGTGACGTGGGGATAGGGGGCTCTTGTGGTTTTATAGTTGATAATGGGAGGATTTAACATATTAATTAAATCCCTTTAATCCAAGATAATGGATTTGAATTATTATTTTTTTTTGAAAAGGTCAAAGCCGTTACATTTGGAGTGCTGAAATAACCTCTGATAATCATCCTTTTCCTTTTTGTTTTTTAAAGAAATATACACAAATCCCTGATCAGATTCCAAAACTACATGATATGGCAAGTTTAGCAGAAAAAGTTAAGAAATGTGCACTCCCCAATGCCCTGCAAGGTATGGGGGCCTTTGTGCCTTTGATATGAATCATAAGTTCATTACCAATGAGAACCACTATCAGGACCTGCCACCTAATAAATCTAGTTTTCACTACTTGTAGATTTTCAGTATATATTGATTCAGAGTCAATAAATGAAAAGATTGTGCATTGGTCAATGATCAGAAGCTACTGTTAATGATGCATCTTCTTAACAGTGACACCTTCAAGGGAACCAAAATGTTTGCCTATTAGTTCTACCCCTCCCCCAAAATAGGATAGTTGTTTGTATGAAAGTGACTTGTAGCATGTGAATAGTTGTGAGCAATGGGTTGAAGAACATGTACATAACGTGCAACTTAAGCACAAACATGCAAGATGCATATAATGTTGTCTCCTTAGATCAGATGGAAGTGAACATTGTGTGTATCTCAACCACATAATAGCATGCCATACGGATGCTTGGAGCTCTACAATAAACGCATAGGACTAAGACTAGCATGGACACTTGCAGCAAGAAGAAGGGGCATCATACCTTAAGAAAACTCGATTCCTCTGAATCTTTACCAGCAAAGAATGCGCACTCAGTGTTCCGTTCGTAATGCGAATTCACACACGAGGATGACTTCGTCCTTCCCCATGTGGGGATGGCCTTGGATCGCAGATCCCACATGCTTTGACAAGCTCTAGCGGTGCTCCAGCGGGGGGGAGGAGGAGCTGCTTTTGGTCATTTTGGCATTTTGGGGAAGAGGGTTGGATTTTATAGGTCCTATTCTGGATTCGGAATGGGGTTCGGATCCGAATATTACCTGGACCCGGTATCGCTAAAATAGCTATAACTCGGCTCCTGAACTCGAATTTTCTTGCATTCTTGGGCTCATTGGAAAGGTCTTGACAAGCCCTACGTGATGGAACTCGATCAATTTTTTTGGATACTGTATAAAAGTGATTCTGCAATTAAGTTCAGGTCCAATTACGAGGGTTTCACATCATAAAAATCTCAAAGAAGTCTCGTCTCTGAGACTTAATGTGATTCTAGTTTATTTCTATATCCGACCTCATCGTATCAAAGTCTCACAGAGGAATGATCTCATAAAAATCTCATTGAGAGTGAAACCCATAAAAAACTCAAATATATTTTGACTACGGTTTCGATTGCATACTTGTGAATAAAAATAAGGGTACTTCTCCCTCATGTCTGCCTTTGTTTCCTACGTCGCCTCCTCGACGTCTTGACTCCGCCACAGGAGGTTGACTAAAGGTATCTCCTTATGCCTCAGGTTCTTGACTGTGTGGTCCAATATCTACATGGGCTCCTTAGGGAATGAGAGGTTCGTCTCCACCATCAAGTCCTTGTAGCTGATCACATGTCTGGGATGTCGGATGTATTTCTAACGATTTGACACATGGAATACTTCATGAATGCCCTCATGGTGCGGGGTAAGAGCCACTCTATAAGCCACCTTCCCGACTCAGGCCAAAATCTCCAATGGTCCCACAATGTGAGGTACAAGCTTGCCTGAGACACTAAATCTCTAAATACCTCTCATTGGGGATGCACATAGGAACACAAAGTCCCTAACTTGAAACTCGAGGACTCGACGATGTTGGTTGTCATAGCTCTTCTGACGGATTTGCAAGGTCAGCAATCTCTTCCTGACAATCTCCAAAACACTATAGGTCTCTATGCATGAGATCTGCGAGGTGAACAAGGTGTTGTCACCCACCTGTTGCCAAAACAAGGGGGTGGTGCAACGCCTCCCGTACAAGGCCTCAAAAGGTGCCATGCCTATACTGGAGTGGTATGTTGTTGTATGTTAACTCAACTAGTGGAAGGTGGTCTTTCAGGATCCCTTCCAATCAATAACGTAAGCCCGCAACAAATCCTCTAAAATCTGAATGGTCCTCTAAGATTGCCCATCAATCTATGGGTGATAGACTGAACTCATGCGTATGTCAGTCCTCAAGGCTCTCAAGAATTCTCCTCAGTAGTTTGAAGTGAAACATGAATGTCAGTCTGACACTACCTCCTTGGGTATCTCGTGCAACCGAATAACATATTGAATGTGTAATCTAGCCAGCTCAGCTGGTGTACATGTCTTGTTGACCAGAATAAAATGGACTAACTTGGTCAATCAGTCAACGATCACCCTTATCGCATCATTCTCACATGTGGTGTGCAGCAATAATGTGACAAAATCCATGGAGATGCTCAGCCTTTACCATCTGACATGTAAGGCATCGACAGACGTGCTTGGATATATCCTTCTTCATGTCCTCCCACTAAAGGTGCCGGCGATGGTCTCGGTACATCTTAGTGCCACATTGATGCATAGAAAGTCTCAAACTATGCACCTCATCTAGGATATCTATTATTAACTCATCATCACCTGGGACACACATGATCCCCCTTCCATAGGATGGATTTACAGACTCAAAATCTGTTTAACTCATCCTTTAAGCACCAGTGGTATAAGTCCTAGATCCTTCGATATGTATATTTCCTTTGAGAAATCTTGTCCCACAAGCTACTATAATTTGTTGGCACAGTCACTACATCGGATATACTCTCAAGTGGATGCCACTCACTAAGTGTAGTGAGCTGATAACACGGTCCTGACCTGCAGTTTGTAGTCGGTGTAGAAAGAGATAACCGTAAAAGAGGGAACCGCGTTCAATCAAACAAAATTTACGATAAAATAGGAGAAAAATCCTATTTTATCGTTCACTACTAATTTAACCAGGTGAGTGTGCTGGGTCAAACTCAAGGAGGCAGAATATTTAAACAGCAGTTTTTGAGACAAGGAAATAATTCCAGAAAAGTCCTCTTTTATTCTTGATTTTACAAGGAAAGAAATTGAAAACAAATTCGACTCAAAACAAACTCAAGAATATAGAAATCAAAACCACAAAATAAAGCGACGAAAAAAACGGGAAAAAATACTCGAAAAATAGCTTGGGTAGTTATCGAACTACCCTAGAAAAATCACGGAAAAATGTAAAAAATACGAGGTCCAAATGGCCCCTACAAGCTAGGGGCCTAACTGCAAAGAAAGTATATTGTTTTTGTTATAGAAAGGTTCCTGTAAGGACTAAAATGAAAAGAAAATAAAACAATTACAATTAGGTCCCTGCACGGGGACCTAATTGTAATTTCTGGAAACTTGGAGGCGGATATGAACTTCTGGAACTCTGCTGGGTCTGAGGTGCAAATGTTTTACCGCTTTAGATTGAACGGCTCGGATCAGATTCTGGCGTGCGGTCTAGACCATCCAAATGTGCCATGTGTCAGAAGCCTGTGCATCTTGGCGTTCTTGGGTTGTGCTTGTGCAGGTTGCACATCTGACGACGAAGCCTTCTTCTCCAGCTTTTCTTCGGCGACTGAAGATGATCTGGGGACTCCAGCGGGGCCAGAGGGGTGACTCCTTCACCCCTCGAGCACGCCCCCGGTAGGGATCCTTCAAGGGTGGCTGAAGACAGTGGATATCAGGCGATGAAGTTGGTGGTCCCTCTTGGCTTGGAAGCTGCTAATGAAATCCTGCCTTCTTCGAATGTGAATTACGTGAAGATTGAGAGTTCCAGTTGCTTTAAGCTTGCTCCCGATGGATGATGGATCTGCAAATAATGAGGATATGTGCTCGATTTTCAAGGAAATCGGCTAAAAGATTAAGGATTGTAAGATAAAAATGGTGTTTCCAGAATAAATGAAACTCAGTGTATGAACAATGGTGAAATGATGAAGAATCCGAATGAATCAAGATGAAATGGAGGATGGGGATTCGATTCGCATTTTAGACGAATGATTACGGAATCTAATCGCATAATTATCTACCCTAATCAAGGCACGGAAATTGAGAAAAGAATTAGTAAAGGTGGATGGTTAGATCTGTGAAGAGAGGTGTTTTTACCTCAGATGACGGCTTCGACGGGCGATCTTCCTGAAGCTGGACGCGGCGCTAGGCGACGATGCAAGGTGGTCTATCACCTTGAAGCTTCTCCTCTGACTTTCTTCTTCCACGCGAGGCGACGGTCTAGCGCTGTCACCACCGGAGTTGGCTGACACGGAGCTTGGAAGTAGAAGGTTCGGTTCTGGAAGTGGGAACTTCAGGTATCTGGAGAGAACTAAGTTGGTTGTACCAACTTCATGGCTTTTTATAGGCGGAATGATGAAGCTCTAAGGTAGATCTAATGGGGGCGTGAATGAGGTTTGTTAGGAGGAAGACATGGATGGCTTAGATTGATCAAGGGCATTAGAGGTTGGGCGGAAGGAATTTTTGAACCTTGACCTGTGGAACAGACTCCACACCGGCTTCTTGAGGAAGAAGAGCCAGTGCTGACACATGTCAGCACCTGGTTGGCCAAATAATGGAAAATGCTTATAAATTATGTAAGAAATACTAAATGACATTATTTTAAATAGGTATAAAAACGAAAAATATGGATGATTAAATTATCTAAATTATGGTATAATTAATTTTCATAAATAATAAATATAATTCTAAATATAAATATTATATTAATAAATAATCATAAATAATACTTAATAAATAGGTATTGAATTTTTAATTCAATAAATAAATAAATATTAATTTTATATTTTCTTAATTATTAGAATAATAAAAAATGTCTTTATGAATTTTTATGGATTTTAATAAAATAATTTAGATGTATTAATAAATACATGTATAAAATAGATAGTTCAATTTCATTTATAAATTAGGGTTTTGGATTTTATTAAAATAATAAATATGCTCCAAAATTCTAAAATATATCATGATGAAAAATACAATATCATTAAAATATTTAGAAATTATAAAATTAATAAAACTATAAATAATGTGTTCTTAGTAAAATAAATAGCCCAGAAACCCCGTTGTCAATAGGTCCCGAAACCGACTTTTTGCAAACGGACTCTGATTTTAATGAAACCACCTCTATTAATTAGAGAATATTATTTTATGAACTTAATGAGCCACCTTAATGGTGGGTTAATTAAGGAATTAATTAAATTATATACATATGGTATATTATTTACATAATTAAATAAATAAATAAATTATTTTCATCATTTTATTAATTTAATTAATAAATGTTAATTATTTATTTTTTTGGTAGTGGTTATTTAAGGAAATTAATTATATAAATATAATATATATATGGTAAATTATACACATAGTTAAATAAGGAAATTCTCTTATTTTAAGTTTTAAAAAAAAATATTTTTTTAGTAGTTATTAAAAAAATATTTATAATTATTTACACATAAATATAGATAAATATATATAATAAATAAATGGTAAAATTGTAAAAACCACCCCAGAAGACCGTCTTTCAAAACCGTAGCTCCAAAAGTTATGAAACCACTACTATTTTAAAGATAATTTAATTTAGAATATGATGGAAGTTTGATTCAATTGGAGTTCATATGGAGTCAGAATTGGTCTTTCAATTATCGAGTTATGTTTTTTTCCAAGTGTGGTTACTTTTATTATGTACATGATTTTATTACAAGTATTTTTATTTTTTAGAAAAAAAATTTATTTACAACTTCCATTAAAAAAATTATTTAATTTGAGGTCAATTTTTGGACAAATAAATTAGTGTATGTTTTATAAAAATAATTATAGAATAAAAAAAAGGTATTTACAAAATATTTTTTGGATTTTCTAATCAAAGACCCTAATTCCTGAACGATCATGTCAAGTCTTGACCATCTCTCAGTGTTCAGGTCAGCCAGTATCTATTAAATCTATACAATCTTTAATTTTCTTTGCTTTTTCCTTTATTTATTTATTTATTTTAGGTTAAAATAGTAATAAATGTACAATATTTATACACAAATGCACGTTAGTAAGAATATGGATTTGTGAATATATACATGTGTTTTATGCAGGATTTTAAGCTAAAATGAATGAATACAAATGATGAAATGCAGATTCAACAATATATACAAGGCTAGATGTCCTTAAGGGACCCTTCTACAAAATGAAAAATGGGAAAGTGCTCCTTCCTCTCTTACAAAGAAAATAGGAAAAGGGGCAAGTTCCATATACTCTAAAATAGAAAATAGAAAAAAGTAACTAAAAAAATTATTACGAGTCGTACTACTCCTCTACAAATGGCTCATAATGAAGAAGTCAATCTCTCCACTCTCAACTGATTCGACCTCCTAAGAAGTCAATCGATTCTACAAGCTCTGCAACACTAGTCAGCACACAAAAACCGTTAATAGAATCGAAAAAAATCGAAATAAAAAAGAAAACCAATCAAAAGGACACCAATAAAACCGTAAAATGAAAA
The DNA here is from genome assembly GCA_037367405.1 of Ottelia alismoides. Taxonomy (NCBI): domain Eukaryota; kingdom Viridiplantae; phylum Streptophyta; class Magnoliopsida; order Alismatales; family Hydrocharitaceae; genus Ottelia; species Ottelia alismoides. Next base: position 185,271 of record JAZKJV010000830.1, read on the forward strand.
ACCAATCAAAATAAAAAGAAGAAAAATCACAAAAATCTGTAATATTAAGTATAGCTAGCACCTCCTCAGTAACGATGCCATTTTGATGAGCTTGCCTCCGCTCGTAGCTATTTGATAAAGACAAGATTGTCGGATGAAGAAACCACAGAGAGAGGCATTCTTAACAAACAAAAATATAGAAGAGAGAGGAAGAATAAAAGATGAATGAAAGTATAAATGTCTCTCTCTTCTTTCACTTGATATTAACCAAGTAAGTGTCCCTTGGTCAAAGACAAGGAGGCATGAAGCATATCTAGATTTTAAGATCGAAATTATGATTGAAATTCTTCTTCAAAAGCTCTTTTTGTGATTTTTATTTTTTGTTCTTTTTATTTAGTTTTCAATTTTGCAAATTTTCATTTTTATTTTTTGTTTTGCAATATTTATTTGGATTTTAGAATAATTTGGTAAAATAATGATACAAAATAATGGGTGGGAATATATGGTAATGTGTTATTCCATAGTGGTTAAAAGTTGTGAGAAAATGAATGTGGAATTTTTTTATTTTCGAAAAGAGGAATATACTTTGGAAAATGATCTACTATATAGTATATAGGTGAAGTATGATATATATGATACTATATAGGTAAAAATGAGGAAAGAAACTGAGCAAAGGGCTTGAAGAATCATGCGAAGAAAATAAAAATTAAGAAGAAGTTCAGAAAATCAAAACAAAACAAAGAAACGATGAAAAACCACAAAAAATATGCAAAAACCAGGCTAGGGTAGTTGGGTAACTACCCTAGAAAAATCCAGCAAAAATGTCTACAGTGTTTAAATGTCTATCATGGTACAAGGGTACGGGTGTAAGAAAATTTCTGGAAAAGAAAATAAGTTTTTACGTTTTGGTCCATGTAAGGAGACCTAAATGTAATGTCTTGCAACTTTTGACGTGTGATGGAATTTTTGAAACTGGCTGGGTTAAGATGTAACTTTCACACCCCTTCAGATTTGAATGGCCTGGATTATAAGGCGACAATGCAATCTGGACCCCTCGTCGGTGAAACGTGTCACAAGGCTGCTACATCTGGTATTCGTCAAGTTCATCCCCGAATATGGGGGAAGGCAGTGGCGATTTCATCTCTGACGTGATTGGCTCGGCGCTAGGAAGCATTGGTGGCTTATAGAGTGGAGGAGGCAGGGACAGAAGAAGGCTCCTTCCCCTTCGAGCTCACCTGCTTCGACAGGAGGCTAAAAGATTAAAGATCAGGATCTGTTAGGGATTCTAGGTGCGAAGTTGGGCTTCAGGTCCTAGATCGATCCGACTCAAGAAAATGCTCAAAATGAAGCAAAGATTTTCGCTGCAAAAGACATGGGGACTTAACTTCAAAAGATTAAACAACCTGCAAGAAGAATTGTGGATCGATTTTAGAAGAATCGACCTAGAAATGACAAGTTCTTGTGCATATGGAATATCTCAAAACAAACAAACTTTTTGACTCGGAATTTCTCATGAATTCGATCAATTGGGAAAGGGATTTTGAATGTACTCTGAAGATGGATCATTAGGGTATATAAGCACAGGTTAAATAAGCTAAAATGATTAAAAAGAAAGATTTTGGTGGAATGGGAAATAGAGGTATAAGACCTCTAGCCACTTCTCAAGGGTCAGCACTTGCCCGATATTAAAACAACGGATCTTGTTGTGATTCAAGGCCACAGGACCTTGGAAATACTCCTTGATCCCCCCTCTTCCTCACGGATGGAAGAGCACCCTCATCTGTCATCCAAGGAGGCAGGTACAGTGCTTGGAAGTAGGTTGGTTGAGCAGTTGGATCTGGAGCTTAGAAAAGTTAGTTGATTCTCGCCAACTTTGGCAATTTAACTAGGTAAATGAGAAGCAGGTTGGAATGATTGGAGAATGTGGTGTGGATTATGTATTATTAGGGTAGAAGGTCCAACGGTTAGATTAGAGATAGGTTAAGAATCAAATGATGAAATAATTAATGAAGTAAGGTTGTTACAAGCTGAACAGAACTGATTCTTGGAGGAAGATGAATGCAATGCTGACACGTGTCAGCACCACATAATTCCCAAAACCTAAATAACTTAAAAATTTTATAATAATTATTAAATAAGGTTATTTTAAAAAGATGTAAAAATGAAAATATCACACATATTAAGTTCTATCATATGTTGTAGGTAATCATCCTTCACTTGTTGCATATTACACATATTAAGTAGGGACGATACCAGAAGAAGAGTTAGAAGGTTGATTCTCCCTTGTTGTCACGTACTTAGGTAGATTTCTACTTCTAACCTTGTACTCTTTTATCTTAATCAGAAGATGGTACAGATTTGAGCAATTATTGATTTCAATAACATTGATTTTTTAGTGCTTGTATTTTATACCAAATCATGCTTATTATGGAGCTGTGCTAGTTTCTTCTTACATGGTTGTGTGAGTGGTCAGGTATTGTAGACTTTTTGCTCAACTTTGTTATACAGCCTACGATAGTGGTTAAGTTAGGGTTAGGGGACCTAGTTAAGTCTTTAGGTTAGGACTTAGTCGGGTTGCATAAAAGGTGTGTTGGAGCACGACCAAAGAGATTGTAATTTTAGATTAGGCTAAGGAGCAACCGTCTAAAATGAAAACCTTTTTCTCTGAGTGTATTGTGTGTGTTTGATGTTTTTGGATCAAAATGGTGATTTTGATTTACTCAAGAAGGTTACTGAGTCAATAATGTTGAGAATAATGACCTAGATGCTCTAGCAAATGGAGGAGCATGAGGCCAAGCATAAGGCATGTGGGTGGCGTACGAGGAGTGAAAGGGTTTGGGTTAATCATCTGGGATCTTATCGAATTCCTATACATGTTTATGCAAACCTGATCTACTCAAGTGGGTATGACTTGCTTAAACGACCTAATTAATTAAGTCTGTCTAATTAAGAAAACAACAAATTGATAACCTGATGTTTTAGAGTCTATACAAGCTAATTGGACTAGCAAGTGTAACTCAAGAGGATCAACTCTTAACAGGTTAAGCTTCTCAAGAGAGTGAGCCAAAAAAAAAAAGAGAAGAAAAGAATTGAGGAATGTTCCTGCAATGCGCCATGTAATGGGAAACAAGCATGTGATTAGGGAAGATGCTTACCCAACATACCCGCATTCACGGATTCAACTAATCCGTTGTTTTTAGAGAGCCCTTCCCACCTCCATTTAAGGAGTAGAGATTGGAAGAAAAATCACGAAGGCCGCCTCAACTTATAGGAAGCTTTTTCAAGTGCTTAAACTTAAAGTAAAGTGGTCTTGTATAATCCGTGGACCAACTAAGAATTTAAGTTGTTACTGAGGATCAAGAGGAAACGAAATAAGAAATAAGAGGACAAACATCAAAATTTTGGTAGAGTGCACTTATCATCCTTGGTCCCCTGACTCCCAAGGGTCTCTCGTTGTCTTGAAAACTTAGAAGTACTTTCAAACCCCTTATTAATGTTTAAACTTAAGGTTGTAACTCTAGGTGTGAGTTTGTTGATAAAGAAACCAAGTTAAAGATGAAAACGATGGGCATTTCATTCAATTTACATTGTTGCACATTTTTAGAGCCTGATTGAGTTATAAATGAATTTCAAAAATCAGACCCTCATAGTTTTGCTATTATTTTATTATCAAAACTAAATGCTTGAAATTAGTCGACTGAACTTAAATGTCAGTCAACAAAAACTAATTCTAAGCAGCCTTGTATTTGGGATTAATGGACTGAACTAAAGTGTCAATTGATTAATCGTGCACCTAACAGTGTTTGAATTGTGCCTTAAGTTATTTTGATGCTTTTTATGAACCAAGGATACGGAGATGCACACCCAATACATGTAAGAATTGTATGGAAAATTCCAATTGATGATGTCAGACAATTGGTGCGTGTCTCAATAGTAACTCCTTTCAGATTGAACACGAGCTAATCACAGAGGATTCCAAATGGAATGCCGCAGTGAAGCTTAAGTTGTGGAATGGCAAAGGAGAAAGGTGCACTGAGTTTGAGGGAGGCACTCAAATTGGGAGCTAAGACGCTCTTGCAAGGATTTTTCTTACATTTTCATTGAGGTATTAAAGGCACCATAGTAGTCTGTAATTAGTGACGGCAACAGATTTGATAAATAACTTGATGTTTTTTATTAGTTGGGACAGGTAAAAAATAAGTCAGGAATCTAATGATCTTTGTTTATATCAAGTCACAAATCCGGTTCAGACAAAATGGTAAAAAACAGCTATGTACTAATAATGTTACCTTGTCAGATATTTAACTTTAGAAGGTACTATGACGGTGTAATAGTAACTTCTAATAGTTTTAGCTTGTAGATTACGTAAGAAGATGACGGTGTAATAGTAACTTCTAATAGTTTTAGCTTGTAGATTACGTAAGAAGATGACGGTGTAATAGTAAATAGATTACGTACTATGCCTATATCTATTTTTGTAAAAAAACAGATAGATAAATAGATTTAAACACCACCATTAAACATCCCCAAGATTCTTGCGAAGATAATTCTTTTCAATATGAACATATAGATGTATTAATAATCGGAGGCTCGTCCATTTTGCAGGTGCATATAAAATAGAGGAAATATACAAACATCCGAGACTGACCGAATTCGCCAACGGGCAAAAAGCAGATGCTTCATTCACAGGCTATTTTTGTGCCGAAACTTGTCAGGCAGATTGCAAATGCATGAAAGGCAGACAGTGGATACCGATAATCCATGGTGAACACATCATCATCCACCTTCCCAAACTGCAGCACCACTGTCTCGTCTTCCACAGAATCCTTGTGGCGGCCGGGATCAGCTGCCACTGCCAGCTGAAAATTTTTTACTGATGCGATAGTCACACGCCCATGAAAATTCAAACACCAACACTGTAAATGCTCATGCCACCGGGGGGCCTTGTTCTTCAGCATGACCTGTTCTCCTGTAGTTGATGCCGCACCCTGCGATTTCACCATCTTTGATCCTTCTTCAGCTGCAGTTTGCTTTGCTGCTAGGCACTGCAATGTGCACTCCATTCTCCTTGGGCCCCTAGATCTGAGAAAGTTAAATTTATAAGAGACATGGCCAATCTCAAAAATCCCAGCTGGGACTTGCGGGCTGATTTGCTTGCTGGCAAAACGACGAGAAGATCGGTTAAGAACAGCTTTTGCACCGGCAAAAGGGGGCTGGCTGTCATACAGCATAAAATTTATGCCAAGAAAATCAGATCTGCAGAAGAGCAAAGCAACACGACACGACATCTGTTAACAGGCAAAATTTCACATTTGGTTTCCAACATATTCAACTTCTGCAAGGAAAACATGGTAAAAACTGCGTGCAAATCCCACCAATGCATGGACTTCTGTCTAACCGCACCCTCATGGCCAGAGAAGCCATAGCTATTATTATTGTTTATGTGACAAACATGAAAAACTATAATGTGCTAAAGTGAACAAGGCGACATTTGCTCACCTCAGCTTTCCCATATAAGCATTACTCCCTTGGGATAAGTCATCAGCATCAAGGGATATGACATATTCAATATGAGCACCGCGTCTAGATCTCCTAGCTGCCAAGAGCAATTTTCCATTATCTGCACAGGCTGTCAATTTAGAAAGTAGAAGTTAATACCTTTCCACCTTTGGAAAGAGGGGAGACCGTAATAAAATCAAGAGATGAATGACCACCACCCCCCAAAATGGAACGATGTTGGATTAAGCACATAAATATACCCGTTATCGATTAGTCTTTTATGTGATGTGAAATCAATGTGTTATCTTTAGACGCATTTAGTGAAGTCCTCGTATTCATGGCTTCAACCGTATTAGTTTAGTTTCATGGAGGGATGGCACTTCCTTAATACCGAGTGCCGCAAACAGCACCATTGGAGCTACCATTGGAGCTATCAACTCATACTGAATACGAAGGGGAATTTTTTCCAATTCTATGCAAAATGTCAAATGTAACCCCATATGTTATGTCGCATCCTAATGAGTCCCTTTATTGGAATGACAAGAAGCAACTTTATTTTAATTACAACAGAAAATTAGAAAACAAAATAGGATAAACTTCATATTTTAAACCAATATCTCATCCGTCAATAATAGGCTATATCAATAATAGAAGAAGTATGCTGAAGAATCATATTGGTAGATTACACATAAGAAGACATAAAAAAAGTATCCGGTTCATGTAATTTGACTAATTACAGAGCTATCAAGTTGATGAGTCACTATGAAAATTTGGGAATGTATAATCGAAATAAGGTTGAGGCTAGTTTCCAAAATAAAGAAAATCAATTCGGATTCATGCCAGGTTGCTCAATTATTGAAGTCGTCCACTTGCTGAGGAGAACGATGGACATTTATAGAGCTAAAAGGAAGAACCTCCATATGATATTTATTGATTTGGAAAAGGCTTATGATTCTGTCCCACAAAAGATATTATAGAACGTTTTGGAGAAGAGACAAGTATTTGTCCTATACATTACCTATAAGGGATATGTAAGATAGGGCTTCATTTTGTGTAAGAATCCATACCGAGAAGACTGATTTTTTTGACATCAATATTGGTCTGCATCAAGGTTCAGCTTTGAGTCCATTCCTTTTACTTTGATTATGGACAAGTTGACAAGTCACATTCAGGATGAGATACCTTGGTGTATGTTATTCGCTGATGATATTGTGTTGATTGATGAGACTAGAGATTAAGTAAATGAAAAGCTTGAGGTCTGCAGACATGCATTAGAGACTAAAGGATTTCGTATAAGTAGGGCTAAGACTGAATATATGAAGTGTACTTTTGATGGAAGCAATGGTGAAGGAATCGAGGTGAAGATTGGTGACGATATCACTAAGAAGAGAGATACTTTTATATACTTGGGATCTATTTTGCAACATGATGGGGAAATTGATGGAGATGTTACTAATAGAATAAATGCATGTCGGTTGAAGTAAAGAGGAGCTTCTATTGTTCTTTGTGATGAGAAAGATCCTTTGAAAACCAAAGGAATTTTTTAGAAAGCGGCCGTGAGACCTGCTATGCTCTATGGATAAGAATGTTGGCATGTGTACCATAAACATGTACAGAGAATGGCAGTAGCATAAATAAAAATGCTAAGGCGACTGTGTGGACACACACATAAAGATCGGATTCGGAATGATGCAATCAGAAGGAAAGTTGGTGTAGCCCTGATCGAGGATAAGATGCGTGAAAACCGATTAAGATGGTTTGGCCATTTTCAAAGGAGGTCGGTTGATGCAAAGGAGGAGTTTTGGATGTTGAGACAGCTAAGAGAGGGCGAGGAAGGCCCAAGAAGTGTTGGAATGAGACTATACGAAGGGATCTTAATTTTTGGATCTAAGTCCGAGATTGACCTAAGATAGATCTCAATAGAGGCAAAGATTCCATATAGCCAACCCTACTTAATGTGGGAAAAGGCTTTGTTGTTGTTGTTGCCTAATATTCATCTGTATTCCCTTTACCCGATACTCAAGGAAGGAGATGAATTAAGATTGATATTTTGATTACATATATTTGTGGCGGTGCGAAATTAATTAACCCTCTAGAAATACAAACTCATAGACATGGGAAATACACTCCTTCAACTAGCAATCAATAACAAAACATGGAATATCATTTTAAAAAAAATCAATGGACGACCGTCCATAAGAAAGGCATCCTCATGGTTTGAAAAAACTAGCCTCGAGACGGTCTCATTTAGCCTTTGAGGAGTGCGTCTCGGTCTAATCATGTAAGGTGTCCCCTTTGGTTGCTAAGGCGTAGCCTCGAGGCGATAGAGGCATTTTGTGTGGCATTTTTGCTTTTCTAAAACATTCTATTCATGATTTTGTGATGTACTTGGCAATTCGATAAGCTTATAAATATCTGTTTGTTTAGGGTAATGATTATACAAGAGAATGCCTAAATCTGATGTCTCTTTCGTGTCCATAGCTTCATATTTATCATTAATTGTATCAAACTATTTTGGTAAACTCTTATCAGTTCACTCTTAATGAATTAATTCGCAAATATCAAATCCAATAATACTCGTGAACTTAACGAGCTTTGCAATGTATCGAGCAAAACAAAATGGATAGGATTCACAATTTTTCATGATATCATATATTATATGTTAGACACATAACATTAAATTTCTTCAACATATATTTATTCGTCTTTTAATTACAACAATATTTCCAAGACGGATATGTATTGTTTGATTCTTTCGCAACATTTATAGACAACGAATTCCTCTTTGATGGGATGAAAATGTGTAGCTTTAAATTTGTTTTATCTTATCTTTTGGTGTTCTTATCTCCATTATTTCATCCTATCTTATAGTGTTAAGTATTATATGTTGTGCGTAAAACATATGACTACAATGACATGTATATAATTATACTTTTATGCATATTTTCTCTATAAATTGAGGCTTATGCCTCGACCGCCTCGAAGCTACACCTCGCCTCGATTTCGAGGGAAAAACCTCATTCCATCTTTCATTTTTTTCAAACCTTGGGCATCCTAACTCGTATATTCAAGTAATCAAAGGACATGGAAAATTTACACGGGCCACAACTCATAAAAGACCCAAGCATGCTCAAATTTATTATCAAATTAAATCTCTCATTCTTGAAAATCACCCCATTCTTGCTAGCCAGATAACCCAAGTCACGGGCCAACATCTTTACTTCAGCCTTAATTAGAGACACCCCAATTTCCGCCCATGAGTCCCAGAATATAACCTCATCATCACCACGCAGGACAGGCAAACTCACCATATCCTACATTTGCTTGGACTTAGGGCATATAAAGAGTAGATGGTTGGTATATTCAAAGGCTTCTCCATATCAAACGCATACCCCTATCACATCTTGGGGGAAAATCATGGCCCTCCTTGTCCCTGTAATATTGTGCCCCCTTCTAAGCACCCGCAAGAAAATCTTAATCAATATGGAAATCTTCCATTCCAAAATCGGTGCACAATCGCATGACAAAATCCCCAGATCAAAACTGGTGTGTCTTCTTGACCGCGAACAAACATCTCTCCATCATCAAGAATCATGCCCTTCTGACCGGAACCTCCTTTGCAAGGATCTTGGGTGGCTGTGGCGCATAAAATTACCGGAGAGGGTGATCTTCTTCCTTTGGCTCTTGAGGCGTGGGAGGGTCTTGACCCGAGATAGATGTGCAAAGTTTCTCTCGGGGACTGACTCCCTGGATTGTGTGCTGTGTGGAGGCGATGGGGAGACTTTGCAACACCTTTTCTTCTGTTGTCCGAGCTCTGCCACAATCTGGGAGGACCTCAATGTGGCTTGGGTCAACGCATCTTCAGCCGAATCGTTTTGGGACTCTATCCGCTCAAGTGTTGATCGGCCAAGGACGAAGTTGCTTCGCCCGTTCGCTTGCATTTGGGCGCTGTGGCTCGCAAGGAACGCGAAGATTTTCAGGGGTCAAAGGTTCTACAGGGAGAATGTTTTAGCACACGTTGATATGCTTTTGAGTGACTGGCTGCTCCTGTAGTGCTGTGGCCGTGGGTTGTTATCAGTTTGTTTGGGCTGGGGACTCGGCCGGGATCCACTCAATCCCTGGTGTTTGTATTTCTTTTCTTCATCCTCCTCTCCTTCGTTTGTTTTTAATAAAATTTGGGGCGAACACCACGTCGTGTCTCCCCCGAAGCGCTTTGGTTTCAAAAAAAAAGAATCATGCCCTTCTGATGGCCCTACAAATTAACGAGCTTATCTGACAAACCCAGGAAATCATCCACTTTTTAGTCAAAAGTTCAAAGGAAAAAAGTGGAAGCCTCCTCAGTATTGTTGAGGGAAAGAAAGAACATATTATTCCATATGCCCTAGGTCTCTCTTATAAAGAAGAGAGAAATCCTAATGGGTAAATTACATAGTAAGGACAAAAAATAAATAAATAGAGAATAGAGTAACATAAAACTCTCAACACCCCCCTCAAGCTGGAGCATAGATGTCTATCATGCTCAGCTTGGAATAACATCTCAGGAAAGCTCTGCGAGCAAGAGGTTTGGTAAATACATCCGCCTTCTGGTCTCCTGAACTAACATGAGAAGTGGTGACTCGGCTTGGAATAGCATTTCTGGAAAGCTCTGCGAGCAAGAGGTTTGGTAAATACACCCGCCTTCTGGTCTCCTGAAGTAACATGAGAAGTGGTGATAAACCTCTTTTGAATCATATCACGGGTGTAGTGACAATCCACCTCACTATGTTTTGTTATATAGTGAAAAGCTTGATTATTTGCAATAAAGAGAATAGCCTGATTGTCACACAACAACTACATGGGATGAGGTATATTGACGCCCAGATCAGAAAAGGCAGAACTAACCCACATCATTTCAGCACTACACGATGTCATAGCCCTATATTCATATTCAGCACTGGATCTCGCTACGACAATATGCTTCTTGCTTTTCCATGATACTGTGGAGTCTCCCACAAACACAATCAATCTTAAGGTAGATTTCCTATCCTTGGGCAACCAGGATAATCTGCATTTGCACAAGCTGTGATAGACAGTGAGGTTTCCTTGTTAAATAATAGACATGTGCTTGGAGAAGACTTCAAATATCTCAATATCATGTACACTACGTCCATGTGCCTTGGTTGCTCCATAAATCAGTTGATCGTGCTTACTACAAAAGATATATCAAGTCTGGTGATTGTAACGTAGAGAAGTTTCCCAACCAGCTATCTCTACCTTCTTTTATCTACCTCCTCAGTGGTATCATCATGTAGTTTTACATTTGGGTCCATAGGTGTGGAGGTTGGTCTGCAACATGTCATTTCTGCTTCTGAAAGTATGTCGGTTACATACTTCTTTTGGGTCATGACAAGGCCCTGCTGATTTCCAGCAAATTCAAGACCTAGAAAGTAATGTAGTTCACCTAAGTCATTGGTGACAAACTGTTGTCCCAAAAAGTTCTTGGATAAATGCCCCGAATATCATCTCCAATAACAATAATATTATCAACTTACACCAAGATGTCAAGCTTACCTCGATGAGTCCTCTGAACAAAGAGGAAATGATCTACAGTCCACCATATAAACCCCTTTTGTTCAATCAGATCTGATAGCTTCTGAAACCATTCTCTGGGGCTCCGCTTAAGGCCATAGATAGCCTTATGGGGCCAACATACATACTCTCCCTCAGCAGCAAACCCTGGTGGCTTATGCATATACACCTCTTCTTGTAGGTCACCATATAGAACAATATTCTCGTTATTAAGCTGAAAGAGGGGCCAATCCCGTAGCACAACAACTGACAACAGAATTAGCAAGGTGGAATGTCTAGAAACTAGAAAAAAAGTGTTGAGGTAATCCCCACAAGTCTGCGTAAATCCTCTGTCCACTAAACATGCCTTGTACCTCTGGCCACTAAACATGCCTTGTACTTACTGATCAACAGAACCATCCGCCATGTGCTAGACAATGAATACATGTTTGCAGCTCACAGCAGATATCCCTTTTCAAGCAGAAACAAGAGTCCATGTCCCACGAGACTGGAGCGTAGACATCTCTTCCTCCATGGCAAATCACCAGTGACTCTCCTGGTGGGCTCCTGATATGTATGTGGGATTTCAGTGGCAGATAACCCCACAACAAACTTCATGAAGTCCTTTGATAGTCGTGCCAAAGACATGTGTCCAACAAATGGGATGTAGCACATGTGTATTTGCCTTTACATAGTGCAATTGACCACACCAGATCATTCTTCTATGGTGGTTCATGTTCATCTTGTATATATTCCTGTTCATCATTCAAGCCACCAATGACATCAGTTGAAATCAAATTTTCATAATTTACCTGAGGTGTGCTGGATGTTGGGAAGGCATTGGAACATGGGGAATAGGCTGAGGTATAGGTGGATGAGGAGGTGAAAGAACAACCTCATCGCCAGACCAAAGGGACTCCGCCTATCACTTGTAGGAGTATAGTACATGGACTCAAAGAAGTAACATCAACACTAACATAGTATTTTCCCTATACATGATCAAAACACCTATCACCCTTATGTGTACGAGAGTACCAAACAAACATGCATTTGACATCTCTAGGAGCAAGCTTGTCACAACCTGGATTGAGAAGGTAAATAAATGCCACACAACCAAAGACTCGTAGCGTAAGAGAGAAAGGTCCTTCTCTGGAAATGCAAGGGAGAAAGAAGCCTTTTCTCCAAGAATGGTAGAGGGCATCCAATTGATGAGGTAACATGTCATCACAACATCACCCCAGAAGGAATGGGGAGCCCGACTCTGAATAAGAAGTGTCCTAGTGATGTCCAGAAAGTGACGGTGTTTACGTTCAGCAACATCATTCTACTGTCAAGTATAAGAGCACGATGTCCGATGAATAATGCCACGATAGCTGAAAAATTGAGGTAGTTGAGAAGTACAAAAATCCAAAGCATTATCAGAATGAGTGTATTTAATAGTGGCGGAAAAAAGACTCTTCATTTAATTCACAAAATTTTGAATCATAATACGAGCATCAAACTTGTTCTTTAACAAAAAGACCCATGATAAATGTTGGAGAGCTTTTATGTTATATCATTGTTTTACAGTTATTTATTTCTTTTGTTCGAAGTACGTAATTTACCTATTAGGGTTTCTCTCTTCTATATAAGAGAACCCTTAAGCTCTATGAATAAACACAACAAGTATTCTTCTTCCACAAGGTATCAGAGTGGTGGTCCTAGACCGGAGCCCTGAGACGAAACCCTAACCCTACCATCCAGCCCCCCCCCCATTTTTCTATGTGCCAACCCTCTACGCGGCAACTCCGCACGCCGCCACTGCAACAGCTGCCAGCGGCACAACGGAGTCATTGGCTGCTCCCAGCGGTAGCGTCGCCACCTGAGCAGCTGCCAGCAGCAGCGCCACTGCCCCAACAACACCTAGCCCAACCTCCCGACGGTTCAGAGTGCCACATGTGGCCAATGCGGCCCCTCGCACATGATCGTGCTGCTGTCCGGGTCATTTTGAAGCCCTGATTTTGTGGTTTTTGGTCTGATTTGAGAGATCTAGGGTCCGATTTACCATACTTTTATCAAAATCATGCCACAATTCGTCCGAAGATGGTTGTGGTATGAGTCTAAAATCACAACTATCTCGTCTCATGTCCGTTTAGATGCGGCACGATTAGTCTAAGGTCCCGGTGATTGTACACAATGTCAGACATCAGAGTTGATACGCCATCTACGGGTGCCTTCAAGGGTCCCGCACCTATTATCAAGATGGAAGGTACCAACTACGAGTTGTGGGCAATGCAATTCATGAATCTAATGCCGTTCCATGACAATAAGCATATTCTGATGTAGGATGATTCAATGGACAAGACTGGGACAAACACCTCATGGGAGGATGAAGATGCATATGCCAAGGTGTGGCTATCTAGTACCGTTTTTGTGGATATAGCCAACGATATCCTTAGTCAACCCACAACAAAGGCAATGTGGGACATTCTCACGGGGTCATACTCTCGGTCGAAGATTCTACAGCTCCAGCACGATATCTTCACGACCAAACAGGGTGGTCGTCCTCTTCACGCCATATATACACCTCTAAGGGGTATGTTTAAGCGACTTCACAGCTACACCTCTGACAGCCTCTCCAAAGCAGTTTAAGGTCTATAGAGACTCTGTCATGACTGGTGTTAACCTGGTTGCCCTCAACCCAAAATATGACTCGGCTTGCTCTTAGCTTCTTACCGATGCTACCATACCTTCTATAGAGGAAGCATATATCGGATGCTAAGCCAATTGAGTATCTCCTCTACCAAACCTTCTTAGACTTGGTCGACTATGGATGCATCGCATGGTAGAGGTGGATCTACTCCTTTCAAAGGATGAGACACACGTAGCAAAGGCGGTTCACACCCATGTTAGACATGTACATACTGCCATCGTTTATGTCATTCAGAGGATACGTGCTACTCCAAGCACGGATTCCCACCATCAGCTCGTGTTGCATAGCAGAATCAGACTACTCTTAATCTTACAGATCATCTCTATGATGATTTTGTTGCTCACTTGAGAGAGATCATGCCTCCAACCACTGGATCCTCCAACACCGGTCCATTAGACACTGCAGCCTCTGCCTCCACTAGTAGCTCAGTATTACTCATGCATTTACTGGTCGATCTCGACCAGATCCTTTATAGTAGATTATGGATTACAGAGCATCACATCATCTCTGCGGAGATAAATTGCAGTTTGGTACATGCAATCCAACACAACTAGGTAGGTCGATAGTGATTGCTGATGGGACTCAGTCCCCAATTACTTGACGGGGGGAGGTTCATTCGACGCCCTCCATACACATGTAGAATGTTCTTCATGCACCTGCCTTTTCCATGAACTTACTGTCTATTAGCCAGATTACGAAAAATTTACACTGTCTTGCTATATTTGACCCTAGTTCCCTTGTTTTTCAAGATATACTCACGGACAGGATGATTGGATGTGGCCGTGAACATGAAGGGTTATACATGTTGTCTTAGTCTTTGTATGCTGGTGCCACTTCCCTTTCTGCATGATCTATTTCCCCCTGCATGTGGCATCTCAGATTCAAGCCACCAACCACTGTAAAAAATTTGTCGTCTCATACCTGGCGTATCTATTAAGTCTAATTTCCAGTGTGAGCCGTGTAAACTTAGAAAACATCATCGGTCCAGCTTTCCAAGTCGTCAAGGTCAGACTAGTCATGGTCTGTTTGATTTATTTCATCTGAATATGTGGGGTCCAAGCCATGTACCTAATCACCAGGGACAGATGCATTATCTTGTTTGTGTTGATGATTTCTCCAAACTGTCCCGAGTCTTTCTTTTGAAGCAAAAGTCTTAGGTGAATACTATTATTCAAAATTTTGTTATTGAAATCAAAAATATTTTCTCTGCTTCAATAAAATACATCATTCGGATAATGCGCTTGAGTTTTGTACTACACATTTTCACACTTTCTTAACTCACAGGACATCATTCATCAGACTACTTGTCCTTATACGTCTCAACATAACGGTGTGGCAGAATGCAAACACAGATATTTTCTAGATATCACGATGACTCATACAGAGTCGGACTCCACTTTCTTTTCAGGGTGATGCGTGATGACGGCTTATTATCTCAGAAACCGGATGCCCTCCACAATCTTGGGTGAAAAAGTACCATTTACTCTTGTCTTTCCTGATAAGGACATCTTCTCTCTTGCCTCACGAGTGTTTGGATGTGTGACATTTGTCCATATCCTTCATCCTGGTCATGACAAGCTCGCTCCTCAAGCTGTCAAATGTATGTTTGTCGGTTACTCCCGCACTCAGAACGGTTATCGATGTTTTGATCATGTACAAGGAAAGTACTATGTCAGTGCTGACGTCACCTTCTTTGAGTCCATCATGTACTACTCTCCTACAAGTGACAAGATGAGTCTCTTTGAGTCTGAGGATATTGTTTTTCTTCCAACTCCACCTACACATATACATCATCCTACACTCCATGTTCTGATGCCTTCCCTAGCATCCATCATGCCCCAGGTAAATTCTGATTACTTGGTTTAGACTAATGGAATTAGTGGTATGCATGATGTACAGGATGAGCATGCAGATATACAAGCTGGGACAGAACCACCAGCAGAGAATGATCTAGGGTGGTCCATCACCTTATGAAAAGGCAAACGTTCTTGTCCACGATACCCCATGGTAGGTCAGGCATCTCTGGAGCGTCTTTCACTAGATTTTCGAAAATTTGTTGTGGGATTATCCGATGCTGAAATCCCACGCACATATCAGGAGGCACTCAAGATGAGCGAATGGTTGGGGTGAACACCTATGAGTGTCTCCCCCTTTCTTGGTTTCAAAAAAAAGATGAGTGAATGGTGTCTGGTCATGGAAGCAGAAATGGTTGCTTTACAGTCTCGTGGCGCATAGAGTACTGCTACAGCTCCCGTAGATGTGTCTGTTGTAGGATGCAAGTGGGTGTCCGTTGTGAAGCATAGAGCAGATGACAGCATTGATCGCTACAAGGCACGACTCATAGCTCGTAGGTTCACCCAGACTTATGGGGTGGACTATCAAGATACTTTCTCTCCCGTAGCTCGGAACTCCACACTTCGGGTTCTTCTCTCTGTCGCTGTCATACGGGACTGGCCTCTGTACCAGGTTGATGTGACAAATGCTTTCCTCTATGATGATCTTCAGGAGGAAGTCTACATGCAACAACCACATGGATTCACTGCTGAGGGGAGTCTCAGAAGGTACGGAGACTTCATAAGGCAATCTATGGCCTTAAGCAGAGTCCAAGAGCATGGTTTCAAAAGCTCTCAAATGTAATGGAACAAAAGGAGTTCGTGAGATCCATTACAGATCAATCCTTGTTTATTCAGAGGTCCCAGAAGGGCATCGTCTTTATATTGGTATAAGTTGATGACATCATTATTAAAGGGGATAATGCACAAGGGATTCAAGCAGCTAAAGCTTTCCCAGGTCAGCAATTTGCCAGGAACCAGTGAGGTCTTGTGATGACCCAGAGGAAGTATGTTACAGATCTCCTATCAGAAACATGTATGGAAGATTGTAAGCCAACAACTATTCCCATGGACCCGAGTATGAAGTTCTATGATGATGATACTGATGAGGTCGACAAGAGGAGATACAGTGAGCTAGTTGGGAAGCTGTTATATGTGACCATCACTAGACCAGACATATCCTTTGTAGTAAGCAAAGTGAGTCAATTCATGGAGCAACCAAGACAGTCCCATATGGATTCCATATGATTTTGAGGTATCTGAAGACCTCACCTGGCACTTGTCTTTTGTTTAGTAGAGGCACATCCCTTATTGTTACAGCTTGTACAGATGCAAAATACGCAGGATGTTCCAAGGACAGGAAGTCGACTTCCGGGTTTGCAGTATTTGTAGGGAATTCATTAGTATTATGGAAGAGCAAGAAGCAGACTGTTGTCGTCCGATCGAGTGCTAAATCAGATTACAAAGCTATGACACAAGGCATCACAGAGATGATGTGGGTTAGATCAGTTCTGACTGACCTAGTCATTGAGGTGCATCTTCCTATGCACCTCCAACGCAACAACCACGCCGCATTGTTCATTGCCAACAATCCAACCTTCCATGATCGAACCAAGCATATCGAGGTAGACTGCCACTACACTCGAGATATTATCCGGAAGGCCTTATTACTACATCTCATGTCAGTTCTAGTAAGCAGACAACAGACGTGCTCACCAAGGCTCGAGCTAGAGGACCCTTTCAAAGATGTTCCAAGCTAAGCATGATCGCCATATATGCTCCAGCTTGAGCGGGAGTGTTGGAGAGTTTTTATGTTATATCACTATTTTGCAGTTATTTATTTCTTTTGTCCGAAGTATGTAATTTACCCACTAGGGTTTCTTTCTTCTATATAAGAGAACCCTTTGGCTCTATGAATAAACACAACAAGTATTCTTCTTCCACAATAAACTGAAAAAATCATCCACAACACACCCAAATAATAGATGTGCCCCTGATGGTCTTGGACACGACTTGAACCCCACATATCAAAATGAAAAAACTCAAAGGGATTCTGACTACTATGACCCTGATGACTTGGAAAGCTAGAACGGTGACGCTTTCAAAGTTGATATGGTTCACATTGAAAAGTGGACTTGAGAGAAATTCCCAAGAATAAGATGACAGATTTTCTGCAACTTAATATGACCAAACCGCAGATGCCAAGTATATAGAGAAATTGATCCATCAGAAAGAGATCTAGCACCAGCATAAGGAGACTGGATCAACCCGTAAAGTCCTCCATGCTCATGGCCACATCCAATCACCCTGACTGTAAGTATATCCTGAAACACAATGGAAGCAGGATCAAATATGGCACGACAATGTAAATTTTTCGTAATCTGACTGATAGACAATGAATTCATTGAGAATTCAGGAGAATGGAGAACATTTTGCAGGTGCATTGAGGGAGTCAGATGGACCTCTCATTGTTCGGTAATGAGAGAACGTGTCCCATCAGCAATCACCATTGATCTACCAGGCTGTACAAAAGCCATAAGAATTGAACTGCGAGCAATCTCCACAGAGCTGATGAGAAGCTCCATAGTCCACGATCCATTCTGAAGAGTATGGTCAGGAGCTGCTAGTAAATGCATTAGTACTTATGATGCTAATGGAGGCAGAGGCAGCAACATCTGATGAGCCAATAGAAACATTCAAAAATCCAGCAACTGGGGGCATGATCTCCCTCAGTCATGAAATAGAGTCATCAAAACGATGATCGCTAGAATCAGTAGTAGTCTGGACCTGCTCAACAACACGGGTTGATGGTGGAAACCATGCTTGGAATCAACACGTATGCTCTGAATGATGTGACTTGTGACAATATGTACATGGCCATCATGGTCATGAGCCTCCTCTACCACGTTTGCTCCATCCTCTATATTGGGATAAACCACCTCTACCATGAGAAGCAGCCATAGCCGATGACATCTGAGAAGATGCGACAACAAGAATGCTAAGTCTACTCAACATGCAGTATGCCACCTCCATAAGCGGTATAGTATCATATGTACGTATCTGAGAGCGAGTTGAATCATACGCATGCTAGAGAACAAGATTAAAGTCCCCATCATCATGCGCCTTCAAAGGTTTGATGCCCATCACAAGATGGATGGGACCAACTACGATTTGTAGGCCATGCAGATCATGAACCTGATGCAGTGCAATGCGAAGAAGCACATTTTGACATAGGAGGAGCCAACAGACAAGACTGGGGCTAATGCCTCGTGGGAGGCAGATGACATGTATGCGTGTTTGCCTATCTGATACCCAAGTTGTGGAGATAGCCAAAGATATCCTGAATCAGCCCACAACCAAGGCGATGCAGGATATCCTTGCTACTACATACTCTCAGACAAGGAATGAGGCGAAGATACAACAACTTCAGCATGATACCTTCGCGGTCGAACAGAATGGCCATCCTTTTCATACCCTTTACACATCCCTCAAAGGCATGTTTGAGAAGCTTCACAGCTTCATGCCTCTTGCAATGACACCGGAATAACAGATGGCATATAGGAATGCCACCATGGTTAGTGTCTTTTTGGTGGCCCTTGATCTTAAGTATGATACCCCACAAACCCAGTTACTTACAGATGCTACCATACCTCCCATGGAGAAAATATACCACAGACTCAGCAAGATTATTGTCCCTTTGTCACTCTCATCTCAAACATCTTCAACGATGGTCGCATCTCGTTGTTAGAAGGATATCCTCAGTTCAGAGGATGTGGTGCACGAGGCAGAGGTGGGGCTCGTCCACGACAATCATGCATGTGTTGTCACCGTTCTGGTCACTCCAAGGACACATGTCATTTTAAGCATGGATTTCTAACATCTGCTCATGCGGTCAAGCAGGTTGAGATGCCTACTGCTCCTATCACTTCTGACCGAAAGTTCGAGGAGTTTGCTCTCGACTAAGTGATGAATCCATGATTCATCTACTCTATATGGATGTTTTAGCAAAATCCCCTTAATAAATCATTATTAAACCCCTTAAGATCAATTAATAAACATTCACTAATTATACTAATATTAGGGTTCAAAATCTGTAAATGATTAAACCCTAATTGAGCTTATTATTTTATGTGTAAATAATCTCTAATTTAATCTAATTTTTCTCTAAATTATTCTTTAATTAATTAACTAACATGACATCAAGAATTAAAATCCATAAAAAGAGCAAAACTAAGAGAAAATACAAAAATCTAACATTTTATTTGTACATATTATATCTTTGTCAATTTCTATTTACCTTTTTCTAACATATAAAATTCATAAAAAGTAGATTGATTATGTATATATTGTATAGAATATAATCAACTAACTAAAATTATATTAAAAATACAAAAAAATCCCAAAATATAAAAATGTAGTATTTTATTATCTATAAAGTATATTCAAAAATACATTTTGTACAATTGACCTCTTTTGATTTTAGGTCATTCACGAAAGTTGTAGATCTCGTCGAGACGAGCAACTTTCGTATTGACCACTTGTTGATTTGACTTCATTTACTCTTTCTTTCTGATTTTTCTTTGATTTTTATTTATTTTAATCTTTATTTAATTCTTATATTTTATTTTATTTTTATTTAATTCTTAATTTTTTCATAGCATATGATCTTTTCATAGCAAACACTATTTTCAAGAAGAGGGAGGAGCATTTAATTACTTATAAGAGTGGCTCAACTAGAACACAGATAGATTACTTTGCGTTGAGGAGAAGAGATCGGTTGTGTTGCAAAGATTGCAAAGTAATCCCTGAAGAGAGTTTGACAACCCAACATCGCTTAGTAGTCTTGGATTTACAAATAAAAGGGCTGGTAAAGAAAAGGAAGGTTCCTAAGATCACTAGAACTAGGTGGTGGAATCTTCCGCTGAAGCAATCAAGCTTCAGGGAGAAGGTTTTAGAAGACTTATCTTGGGATTGTAGCGGTAGTGCAAACGAGATGTGGGAGGCAGTAGCATCTTGTATCCGAAAGGTAGCCAAAGAGATGCTAGGCGAGTCAAAAGGAGGAGCTCCGGGTCAAAAGGAGGCTTGGTGGTGGAGTGAAGGGGTGCAAGAGAAGCTAAAAATTAAAAGAGCTTGCTTTAAAGCTATGTCTAAGGATAGAACAGAGGAAACTGTCACAGACTATAAAATAGCGAAGAAGGAAGCAAAGAAGGCTGTAAGCGAAGCTAAGTCAAGAGCTTATGAGGTTTTGTATAAAAATCTCAACTCTAAGGAGGGCCAAAAGGATATATTCAGGTTGGCCAAAGCAAGAGAAAGAAAGACCAAAGACCTTTCTCAAGTGAGATGCATTAAGGACGAGGAAGGTCACGTGCTTATTACTCAGAAGGATATAGAGACTAGATGGGAGCAGTACTTCCATAAACTTTTCATTGGAGAAGGAAATAGAGAGATCACTTTAGGTGATCTAGCTAGTAGTGAAAGTTACTTGAATCGTGCATGCTATAGACGAATACAAAGAAAAGAAGTAGAGGAGGCTTTGAAGGTTATGAGACCTGGGAAAGGTGTTGGACCAGATGACATCCCTGTAGAAGTATGGAAAGTTTTAGGTGAGCGTGGTTTGACTTGGCTTACGAATCTATTCAATGTTATTTGGCGAAGCAAGAAAATGCCTGAAGATTGGAGGAGGAGTATCGTGGTGCCTCTGTATAAGAACAAAGGAGACATTCAAAATTGTTCAAATTACAGAGGTATCAAGCTGATGAGTCACACTATGAAAATTTGGGAACGTGTGATCGAAAGAAGGTTGAGGCAAGTTTCCCAAGTAAAAGAAAACCAATTCGGATTCATGCCAGGTCGCTCAACTATTGAAGCCATCCATTTGCTGAGGAGAACAATGGAGATTTATAGAGCTAAAAGGAAGAATCTCCATATGATCTTTATTTATTTGGAGAAGGCTTATGATTCCGTCCCACGAGAGATACTGTGGAGAGTTTTGGAGAAGAGACAAGTACCTGTCCTATAAATTAATCTCATAAAGGATATGTATGATAGGGTTTTATCTTGTGTAAGAACCCCGACAGGGAAGACTGACAATTTTGATATCAACATTGGTTTACATCAAGGTTCAACTTTGAGTCCATTTCTTTTTACTTTGATTATGGACGAGTTGACAAGTCACATTCAGGATGAGTTACCTTGGTGTATGTTATTTGCTGATGATATTGTGTTGATTGACGAGACTAGAGATGGAGTAAATGAGAAGCTTGAGGTTTGGAGACATGCATTGGAGACTAAAGGCTTTCGTATAAGTAGGGCTAAGACGGAATATATGGAATGCACTTTTGATGGAAGCAATGGTGAAGGAATCGAGGTGAAGATTGGTGACGATAACATTCAAAAGAGAGATTCTTTTAGATATCTGGGATCTATTTTGCAACATGATGGGGAAATTGATGGAGATGTTACTAATAGAATAAATGCAGGCTGGCTAAAGTGGAGAGGAGCCTCCGCTGTTCTCTGTGATAAGAAAATTCCTTTAAAAATTAAAGGAAAGTTTTACAAAGCAGCCGTGAGACCTGCTATGCTTTATGGTTCTGAATGTTGGCCTGTGAACCATAGACATGTGCAGAGAATGGCTGTAGCAGAAATGAAAATGCTAAGATGGATGTGTGAACATACACGTAAAGATCTGATTCGAAATGATGCAATCAGAAATAAAGTTGGTGTAGCTCCGATCGAGGATAAGATGCGAGGAAAACCTCTTAAGATGGTTTGGTCATTTGCAAAGAAGGTCAACTGATGCACCGGTTAGGAGATGCGAGTGTTGGGATGTTGAGCCGGCTAAGAGAGGGCGAGGACGGCCCAAAAAGTGTTGGAAAGAGACTATACGAAGGGATCTTAGTTTTTTGGATATAAGTCCGAGATTGACCCAAGATAAAACTGAATGGAGGCGAAGAATCCATGTAGCCGACCCTACTTAATTGTGGGAAAAGGCTTTGTTGTTGTTGTTGTTGTATTTAATTCTTAATTTTCTTTTGACTTTTACTATTTTAATTATAAACTTTTATTTATTTATTTTAATTTTTCCCCTTTTTTCTCTTTCTTCTCTCTCTCTCTCTTCTCTCTCTTCCCTATCCTTTCTCTCCCTCACCAGGTCACGTGCTATGCACGTGACCCGCCCCTCCTTGCTTTATCTCCAGTCGCGTGCTATGCACGTGACCCCCTCCCCTCCCCTTTCCTACGACATAGCTGCATCCTCTCCTCCGCTCGTGTACCCATCGACCCCGACCTGTCTCCTCTCCCGCAGCCATAACCCACCACCACAATCGTTATCCTCCCTGTTGTTACACCCTCCTTCCTATAAAGTCTCGTCAGCCCTCATCGTCAACGGGATCTGCTATCTTCGATAGGAGAGAGAGAGAGAGAGCTTGTGGAAGAGGTCTGTGATAGGGACTTCCTTCGCCGGCGACGTCTTCTCTTTAGCGAGATCCACAGAGCCACCGGCTTTGTACGGCTGTCGTCCCTGTAGCCAAGTTTCGAAGAGCTTTCGTCGCTCCTCTGAGGTGATTATCTAAGGAAGAGAGCCCCTGCTCCCTCTATTTTCTGGCGATCTGCTCCTCCACTTTCTCCCCTTCTTCCAGGCGAGAACCCCTTCTCTCCTATGTGACACCATCGCACTTGTCCACCGCGCTCGCCACCGGCCCGCTGAGCCCACACCGCTGCCCCACCACCGAGCAGCAGCCCGCGGCCATGCGCCGCCTCCTCGAATCGTAGCTCAACTACCCTGGAGCTTGCATCGTCCACCGCGCACGCCGCTTCTACAACCTTCGCTGCAACCTCGATCTCCTCTGCCTCGACCTCGGGCGTGTGTCGCCTAAGGTTCGAGGGACCGCTTCTTCGCTCTCGGTCACATCACGTCATGCACCATGTGGCCCTCCAACAGCTCATGCCTCCACCGCGCACGGTGGGGCACCCACCGTCTGCTTGATGCCTTCAGGGATCGCGCTCCACGCCTGCCTTGGACCCCACTCCCTCGAGCTGCCCAGCCCCCCATCACGTGAGGAGCATGTGGTGCGTTGCATCTCCCCCCGCCCAAGGTTCCTGAAATCACAAGAAGACCCCTTACCAACTCGTTGACGTCAGCGTCACGTGCCTTACACATGACGTACGGAAAAATTGCACACGAGTCCCCATGGTTTTGAGAAATTACATAAAGGTCCCTGCCAATCGTGGCACGTGCCTCGTACGCATCACTGTGGACAATTTGCATATCAGGCCCAGGCAGTTTTTCATATTGCAAATAAATCCTCCAAGGATCCATTTGAGGAGGAAATATTTATTTTTATTGCATTTTGGTCCCTACATTTCATTTTGACATATCTTGCTCATTTGAACTCTGATTATAGCATACCATATGTCGATTTAAAGCGTGTTTTGTGCTCTACAATTCTAGATACTTTACGAACGCATTGGATCTCGATTTATATTAGTTATCTTTTAAAGATTCCTTTGATCTGTGCAGGCATAATTTGACTTATTTGTGCTATGACATTCTGAAGATTGATCTTTAATTTGCAGGGGCTTATTTCATGAATAATTTATATGGATTTCAGGCAAAAATTATTTCAGTGATCTTTGAACCTGTTAATCAATAGTGTATGATCATACAGCATGCAGACTAGAATTAAATTGAATACATTTCTTGATAATCATCTACTGAGTTTATTTTTTTGATATGTGAATCTCTTTTGGGGATTGACTACATATATTATTTGAGGATTAATTATAGTCACAGATCTTGAACTTCATCTCTATTTATTTTCATTTCATCATCATATTTCTTTTCTTTTATTTTCATTTTATTTCCTGACACAGATATTAATGTTGTGATTAATTAATTATTTAAATTAATTTAAAACCATGCAACTAAAAACCACTATTCCCTGTGTTCGACCTTGATAGATTTACCAAGTAAAAATGCTCCACAACATTCAAAGATTATTACTTTTGCTGAATTGAAATATTTCTCCTATACTACAATTATCGATTATTAAAGAGACAGATTTCGTGATTCATCAAATGGCGCAGTTACCGGAGAACGACGTATGTTTAAGGTTTTAGATTAGTTTCTTTAACTGTTTTTTGCGAAATTAATTTCTATGTCATTTTTTTTCTTTTTTTTGCATTTAAATTTTTGCATTTGCATCTCTCTGTCACTACAGTTTGGTGTACATTCTTATCACGTCAATAATGCCTATGAGTATGCCTGTGATGCGGAAGGGGTGTTGCCTTCAGCAACCTCCAGTGGCAAGATTGTTCATCTTAATGACGCAAATTAACTCCCGCCTGATGTAGATCCTTCAGACTCCATGGCCTACTACCACTAGTAACACTACCATTGCTGCTCTGGCTACTCCTTCAGGCATAGTAACCATCTCTACTGTTACTCATGCTCCCTCTTGGATTATTGATTCTTGTGTCTCTATTCATCTGACTGGAGAAGGTAGTCTGCTCACCTCGTTCGTACCATTAAGTCAGTTCGAGCCGCTAATGGGACTCAATCACCGATTACTACTGTCAGAACTATGGAATTCTCTTCGAAGCTCCGACTTTCTGGGTTTCACCGTGCTCCTAGTTTTCCTCTTAGCTTTTTATCAGTTCATAAGCTTTGTGTTGAGCTTCATTGTCGTATGATATTTGATGAGTCTTATTGCTATTTTCACGACATCCGTACGAGGCAGATTTTCGGTGGGGGTCATGAGAAAAATGATCTATATTATCTTGGCATAGCCTCGGACTCCAAGTTGGTTGGTGTTGCATCCATCTTCGAAGACCCGATCCTATGGCATTTGCAGGCATCCCTCTGCCAAGGCCATCTCCATGATTCCTAAACTCTCTACTCTGAAGCCATTTCAGTGCGAGGCAAGTGAGTTCGGGAAACACCATCGAGCTTCGTTTCCTGTTCGTACCGAGTCTCGTAGTACTATTACTTTTCATCTTGTTCATTGTGATGTTTGGGGACCTTGTCCGATCCGCACATTAAGTGGCATCGCTATTTTATAGTTTTCGTTAATGATTATAGTTGATCTTCTTGGGTATATCTAATAAAGGAGTGTTCGGAGATTAATCAAATCGTCAGAAATCTCTTTCAATATGTTAAAACTTTCTTTTCTAGCATTGTAAAGATCATTCGTACTGACAATGCTCTTGAGTTAACCCAACAGGACTTGACCTTTTTCTTTGTGTTCTAGGGAACTATCACCAAATATCACGTTTGTATGCATCACAACATTATGGTATAGCTGAGAGGAAACTGAAAGGAAACTCCGATACTTGCTAAATGTTGCCAGATCTCTTCTTAGTCAAATGACTATTCCTAAACACTATTGGGGGGATGCTATCCTTACTGCAATTTATCTCATTGACAGTGTTCCTTGCATTACCCTACTGAGTATTCTTTCCCACACCTCTGTTAATTTTTAATTGTATTGCCTTTGTTCATAACTTTCGTGCAGCTGACAAATTATCCTCTCGTACCATCAAATGTGTCTTTCTTGGGTACTCTTGTACCCAGAAAGGCTATCGCTGCTATGATTCTGTTGGGTGTCGATATTATGTGTCTGTTGATGTCACCTTTCTTTGAGTAGACAAGTTATTTCACACAAACTGTGAGTGACATTCCTCTAGGCCTCCCTCCACCAATCGTCTATACTCGCCAGCGTACCTTTATACCTTCTACACTAGTGTTTGTACCTTTGCATGTACCTTTTATGCAGGATGATATGGACCACTTTAAGTGCTCCCACCACAGCTACCTCGGATGTACCTGAGTGGCTTCCTATATAGCTCTACGCAAGCAAAAAAGGCAATATATGTATCATCACATGTCACATTTTACTTCTATCAATGCTTTATCTAGCTGTGACAAGATATTTGCAGATGCTCTGAATGCTACTTCAGTTCCAAGAGTTCATTTCAGTGCAGTGCAAAATCATGGTTGGCAACAATTCATGGATAAGGAGATGGATGCACTTATCTCCCGTTGCACGTGGGATCTAGTGGTGTGCCCCCCGGGTGTTCGCCCTGTGGCTTAATGATGGGTCTTCACGACCAAACAATCGCCTGATGGTTCTATTTAAAGGTTGAAAGCCAGACTAGTTGCCAAAGGTTTCACACAAACATTTGGGGTTGATTATTTGAGACCTTCTCACCCATTGCCAATTTGGGGTCGATACGTACCATTCTTTCTATTGTTGTCAACAAGGCTTGACTTATTTACCAATTTGATGAGAAGAATGTCGTTCTTTATGGTGACCTTGAGGATAAGGTCTATATGATGCAATCGTTGGGGTATGCAGTCGAGGGGGAGCATGTATATCGGACTACGTAAGGCCATTTATGGCTTGAAGCAGAACCGCAGGGCATGGTTTGGCAGGCTCACTATGGAGATCAACACACTTGACTTTCAGAGAACAACATAGTCTTTGTTAGACGACGGTCTACTGTCATGGTCATTCTTGTTGTCTATGTTAATGATATTTTTTTTTAAATCAAAAAAGGGGGAAAAAGGCGATGGTGTTTGCCCCATATCAAATATTATTAATTAAGAAAGAAATACAACCTTAGACCATTACATAAGTCATGAGTCAAGAAGATCCCTAGACTGGATACATACATTCTCCCGATAAAACCTTTGATCAGAGAAAAGAAGGGCATTCCTAGCCAACCAGATAGCCCATAAAAGAGCCAGAGGGCGAAACAGATCCCTCCTCGGGCGCTGCCTGGCCAACACTACAGAATTCCAGAAAGAGGTGTGGCTCCTCACATAAACCCAGCCCATCGGGAGCATCCCAGATAGGTGTCGTACATGGCAAAGAAAGAAAAGGTGATCCAATGATTCAATTCGGTTCCCGCAAATAAGGCATCTGTCAGAAACTACCTCAAATAGTCTGGCACATCGATCTCTTGTCATAATTCTCTTACGCATGTGAAGCCATAGGAAAAAGTCGATCTTCTCAGGGAGGTCGAGCCTCCAGATGAAGTTGCAATCCCTACCTAAATCGTCCGTCCTCGAGGGAGGTGGTCTGCAGATCGCTCTGTAGGCCTTCTTGACTGAGAAGGAGTTACCTTTCTACACCCAGTGGTCACGCCCCTCTGAAGGCCACCCAAAAATATCTCAAGGAATCAAGTAACATAAGGAGTGCTCAGGAGCTCTTCCAACGTTGGTCAAAAAAATTGAGGAGAATAATGGCATCCAATTCTCGTCGCTCAAGCAGCTAACAACGTGCACCTCACGGTCGGTCGCCAACAGTGTTACAGAAGACGGTATTCGGTATTCTATCGGAGGGGTCACTGAATAGAGAATAATCGGTATTCATGCGACTATTCAGAGTTATTCGATTTTGTATTTTTAATATAAAAATTATTTATAATACAAATATTCTTATATTTTTATACATATATGGTCATTAGTTAACATGAATCCAAGATAAAAGTACCAATCAATATAATAGATATATAGAATTTGACATTTGTGGCGATACCGTAGTAAAATGTAATCCATAAAAATTGTAAATTGAAAATAAAACAATAAAAATATCAAAAGTCAAACTCCAATTGGCGGAATAATCGGGCCAGTCGGCCGACTATTGACCGACTGGGGGTCTGTTCAGTCGGGGACCCCCCCTCCCCCCGCACCGCATAGTCGGACCGACTATTCGGGATAGTCATCCGACTATTGCAACACCGGTCGCCAAGGCGTAAAGGCAGGGAAAACGGATACAAAGCAGTCCATCGCCTGACCAATCGTCCGTCCAGAAAGCAAAAGATTGCCCGTTACCCAGAACAGGGTGAAAAAGCTCATGGAAGCAAGGGATAATCTTCAGAACTCCCTTCCAAAAAGATGATGGCATCAGCCCAGGATTGGTAGCTAGCAAAGATGGGCTAGATGTCGTAAATTCGATTAACAAGAACACAACAGATATCTTCACTACGCCCCCAAAGCCTTCTCACCCACTTCATCAGTAGTATATCATTCATCAAGTCCAGACTCTTAACACCTAGACCCCCCTCTGCGGCTCTGCCTTGGGCACCGTGAGCATCTCCCAATCCACAAAGTGCATCCCATTAGCCTCCTGACCAGATTTGTTCCATAAGAATCTCTGCAGTAGTCTCTCAAGGCGCTTCCTAATCACAGTGGGTAGAAGGCGAGCGGACGTGAAGAATATCGGGATCGCTGAAAGCATTACCTTCACCATCACAATACGACCCCCCTTGGAAAGGATAGAAGATTTCTAGTCCGTAAGCTTCCTCTCTAGCTTCTCGACAACTGGAAGCCAATCCGCCAACTTCACCCTGCCAGACACCCACGGCAAACCGAAGTAACGGATAGGAAGGGAACCGCATTCTATACCCAGCTCAATATTACACGAGGACGCCTCATCCCCAGAGAGTGCAAATGGAATCACCGTAGACTCGCCACGATTCAAAGCCAGACTAGACATCTCTCCAAACAACTCCAGCGTGATCGCCATACCATTAACTTCCTCCTTACCACCGTCGATGAAGAAGATTGTGTCATCAGCATACTGTAAAAGAGGGATAACTAGCTCATTCCTCGAGTAGCCCTTCGTGAGCCCACCGCTCTGAACCTAACCATGCAGGCAAGAACATCAGAGGCGATGACAAACATCAAAGGTGAAGAGGGTAGCCATGCCTGACTCCCCTCTGTGGTTGAAAGAAGCCTCCCTCTGGACGACCATTTCACAAGAACCGCCATAGACGAAGGGGTAACGCAACACTTCATCCAAGAAACCCAGATCTTCGGAAAACCCCTCCTATGTAAAGCTGACCAGAGAAACCACCAATCCAACGTGGCGTAGGCCTTTGCAAAATCAACCTTCCACAACAATGCCTTCACCTCTCTCCTCTTCCAGTCAGCAATGATCTCAGAGGCCATCACTAAGCTATCCACAATATGTCTTCCATGGACAAAAGCCGACTGCAAGGGGGAGACAACATGCTCTAGCACCCTGTTCAGCCTAATAGCAAAGATCTTCGCCACAATCAAGTACAAGGCATTAGAGAGCGCAATCGGCCTAGTCTTCAATTCATCCTGCCACCTCCCGCTTAGGAAGGAGAAAAATCAAAGCCTTGTTAAGCATATCAAACTCTTCATTACCCCGACAACACTCTTCCACTACTTCCAGAACTTCTCTGCCCACAAGATCCCAGAAATCCTTGTAAAAAGAGACTAGAAAGCCATCCGGACCAAGTGTCCCATCTGCATTCAGATTCCACATAGCCGCATTCAGCTCTTCCAAGGTAACCGCCTGAATCAAGCTACTAGCATGTGCAGCCGACAGCTAGGAAGCGCCACAACCAACCCACCTCCAACGTCTGACAGGATCTTTCTTCGAGAACTCATGAAAGTGATCCGCAATCGCCCTACCCATTTCTCTATTGCCATCCACCCTGACACCGTCCACGATCACATACCGAATAGTGTTATCGCGACGCCTCCCACTAGCCACCCTGTGAAAGAAGGCAGTGCTCGCGCCCCCCTCCATGAGCCACTTGTGCCTAGACCTCTGCTTCCATTCCATCACCCGCTTCATATCCTCGTCAACGATCTTCCTTTGGACCTCCGCTCTGTGGATCAACTCATCATCATTCAGAGTTCTATCATCCTTCATTCTATCAAATCTCGTCACCTCGCCTTTTGCTGCCACCCTAACTGCACGGCGAGCCTCTCTAGTGTCCTTGAAAGCACAAAGCCGCATTTGCAAAGAGGACAACTTCTGAACGAACCTGGAAGCAGCGGAGCAGAAAACCAACACTGAGGACCAATGGGAAGAGACCAGATCTCTGAAAGAATCCTCCAAAAGCCAAATCTTCTCGTATCTGAAAAAACCCCTCAGGGGTGAAATTTCACCAAAATCCCAAATAATTGGAGTGCGATCCGACATCATTCTCGTTCTACTAGAAGAAAAGGATAACAGGAACAACTCCATGAGCTCAGCAGAGGCCAGGAAGCGATCAATATGGGAGCGAGACCCATAGCTCCTCCAAGTGCATTTTGTGTCCACAACGTCCAACACCTCCAGCTCCAGGAAGTCAATAATCTCCACAACACAGAACCTGGATCCTGGCCGCCACGCAGCCTCGGCCTATTCGAAGAAGGGAGTGTAATATTAAAATCCCCACCCAACAACCAAGCA
The DNA here is from genome assembly GCA_037367405.1 of Ottelia alismoides. Classification (NCBI taxonomy): domain Eukaryota; kingdom Viridiplantae; phylum Streptophyta; class Magnoliopsida; order Alismatales; family Hydrocharitaceae; genus Ottelia; species Ottelia alismoides. Next base: position 216,035 of record JAZKJV010000830.1, read on the forward strand.
CAGCCCGGGAAAGCAGCCCTAGCTGTCCTCGGTTCATACAACAATTATTGCCGAAGAGCAGGCTGGCAAGGCCCATAAATGCACGAAAAAGCAAATAAAGTGCTCGTTCGAAGACACTCCAAAAGCACCGAGAGGACATAAGTGATTCCCGCCTCCGCGCGGAACGCAAAGGCCGACTCCTTCTAGGCCAAAAGCAATCCACCCGCAGAGCCAAAGGCAGCAATTGACCGAAAACCAGAGAGTGAACCCGTGTCAAAAGAATGTCATACCACATTCGAGACAGACTCCAACTTCGTTTCTTGCAAAAGAACAACATCACAGCCCCACTCTGCGAATCTTGACCCCATAATCCTCCTCTTTTCTGGGTCACCCAGACCCCTTACATTCCAAGAGAGAATCTTCATTTGGAACCCGAAGTAGAGCCCCTTAAAGTACCGCCCGGCCAATGCGGCCACTTCAGCCTTGTGGTCAGAGATCGGAGGAAGCTCAGCATGCGGGACCTTAGAACGTTGCCTTCTTCTGTATCTTTTCCCTGACTTTCTGTCCATGCCAGAACTGCTTGCAGCATACGACCCCTGCGAATCATGCACCACCAAAGAAGACCCCTCGTGGAAACCAAAGGGGACCGCCAGCAAGAATGGGTCTTCCGCAGGAGCTTCCAAAACCAAGCCTTCAAGAGAGGCCTTAGAGGCCAGGCCTCTCGAAAATCGAGATCCGACCCACCAAGAAGAAGCAACAAGTGAAAGCCCTTCCACAGTCGGGTTTGTACCTTAAAGGAAAGGGTCGGATCAGCTGAAGCAAAAGGGTTCAGTATCGAAAACCGGGTCAGAGTCGGGACTGCCCGTCCGGAGTGAACAAAAATGCATTCCACCTGAAAAACCCAGCTTCGCGAGTCCAACTCCAGCGACCGCAAGAGGCTAATCCACCAGTTGGCCTTCTGCAACAGAGATAGGGACTCCAAAAGGGGAAAGCGAAACGGATTCCCCCTGAAATGCTACCTCGAAAGACGCACAGTCGGTAATTGAAAGGGGCTAATGAGGCCCCAGGGTGGAAGAGGAAGCGTCGCCTCCGACCTCCGACCGAAGCGACAACGATGGAGGAGGAAGGAAGCGAACATGCATGCTGAAGGAGAAACGACCGACCATCAGCTCAGCCGCAGCCACCGACTCCACAACACAAGAACAGTCCATCAACACTACGGTGGCAGTAGGTTCTGATCCCAACGACCTTCTATCGGCCAAGATCCTCAGTATCGTTCCCAAGTGCTTGAGCGTCGGCCCCAAGCAAGCCGTTGACCGAGAAAGAAAAGGCACCCCTCCAACCCGAGCAACCCGCCTGACCGATCGGTCTTTAATCCCATCGCAAAGCGCATAAATCTCCAAGCGACATCGTTGCTCAAGCTTGACTCCAGCAGGTATCTCATCTGTTGTTTCGAAAGCCCTCTCACGCAGTATCTCCGATCTCCCGAAGGCGTAATATCACTCGTGAAAGCTTCACCAAAACCAGCAAAAGACCTGCCACACAAAGGTCGCCGACAGTGACTCCTTCATCCACGAGCCTACCAAGAAGCCAGACTTCAGCTTCGTAGACGAGGTTCTAACGACCTCCGCAAAGAACCAACTCACCATGCCGTTAATAACCCCAGCACCTAGAGCTTCCCCCTCCGTAGGACCTGACAATGTTGCGACTTTCTGTTCCAAGATCGAGCGGCAGGCATCAGCGGGCAGGAGAGCCGACGATGGCCGACCTGCCCGCACAAAAAGCAACGTGGGGGGGAGCTGCACGACGAGGCAAGGTGGCCTCCTTTGCCGCACCTGAAGCACCTCCACCCTGGCTTCCTGTGTGAAACGACAACCCACTCGACTCCCTCCTTCCCCGCCGCTTAAGACCCCGATTGCCCCTCGAAACCCCATCTCCCCTTCGCCTCTTCCTCCCAAAATACCCTTCTCGAACTCCCCTTGGAACCCCATCTCTACTTCGCCTCACCCTCCCTAATCGCCCTTCGCAAGCACTCTCGTTTTTGCCTCCCCATCACTAAAGATCTCCTCTATGTTAATGATATGGTTGTCACAAGAGATGATGTAGATGGTATTCAGGAGACCAAGACCTTCCTCCAGAAGACCTTTGTCACGAAAGATCTCGGCCGACTTCATTATTTTTTTGACATTGAGGTAATACGTACTACAAAGGGGCTCCATCTTTCACAGAGGAAGTATTGCCTCGATAATCTGACTGAGGCAGGACCACTTGGATGCAAGCCATCTGGCATCCCTACAAATATGAGAAAACATTCAGCATTTATTGATATAGCTTTTGAGGATGCAACACAATACAGAAGCTTAGTGGGAAAATTGCTCTATTTCACTGTTACTAGGCCAGATATATCATATGTTGTGAGCAGAGCCAGCCTGTATTGGAGAAGCCTCTTTACAATCACTGGCAGGATGTTCCTTTTGATCCTTCGATATTTGAAGGAATCTCACGGACATGGACTCTTCTAATGGCGAATGGGCACACTAATATCTCCGCCTATATAGATTCTGACTATGCTAGATCTCTTGAGGACCGTCGATCCACTACAGGATATGCCATGTTTGTTGGGGATAACCTTGTCACTTGGTGAAGCAAGAAGCAGACAGTGGTCTCCAGATCCAGTGCGAAAGCAGAATACAGGGCAATGGCTCAAGCCACCTATGAGATCACATGGTTTGTCTCTTTCCTAACAGAACTTGGCATGTAAGTCGCCACTCCTGTACCGTTATACTGCGATAAAAAGTTTGCCACGTACATCGCCACCAATCCAATTTTCCATGAGCGGACAAAACACATTGAATTTGATTGCCATTTCATTCATGATGCAACACAAGGAGGACGAATCAGCACTCCACACATCTCCATTGAACCAACTTGCAGACATCCTCACAAAGGCTCTTCCAAGGAAGTGCCTCATGTACTTAGTATCTAAGTTGAGCATGATCGACAGATACGCTCCAACTTGAGGGGGAGTGTTAGAGTTATTATATTTACATATATGTTCGTAATCCTTCAAGGTTTAGTAACCTTTCGGGGGTATTTACGTATTTTTCCTCCAGTACTCTCTAAAATTTTCTCTCTGTATAAAAGACCCTAGCCCTATGGAATAAATATCTCATTCGTTTCTCTTCTCCACACTTCTAAAATCCTAATTTTGCATATCCTAAAGATCATCGGAATTCTGAAGATTCAAAGTTATGAAGATTCGTGTTCAAGATCTGTTCTAAGTTCTTGACCACCGATTCCAGCAAGTTACATCATTTTCTACATGTTGGAGAAGAGTTCTAGGGTTTTCTGAAACCTTAATTCTGTAAGACAGTGGCGCACTCCAAACAATGATTCCAAGAAAATAGGGTTCCGTCGAAACCCTAATTCTCTGAGCATGTGCTAGTCCATGCAATCTCTCCTTTTGCAATGCAGCAATCATCTCCACGGCATATCCACGAGATCAACAACCCAGGCATGTAAGTATTTACATCTCCATCTGATTCTTCACGCATGCGAAGGCAACAAATGAAATCACCTTGTGCATGGTGATTCCCAAGAGATAAATTCAGCCAACGGAAGATCAGCCCTATGTGTGTCTTCTCTGCGAGGAATTGAATATGATAGCAACAGCCTAAGATTCCATCAGCAGAGAAGAGAGAAAGTTGCGTAGGAGTGGTGCGGAAGGAAAAAAAGGAGAAGTGCATCCCCATGAACGCCCTTCTCAAAGAAAACCACGCAGCATGCACACGATGCCCTTGACTCCAACCGCAATCTCGGTGGCGATCACCCTACACGCACAAGGGCACATCCTCGTCCAAGCGCAGATGCTTGCGCAGATCTTCCTCAAGCGCACATCTCTTTCACCGTTGTGCGATTCGGGATAGAGAACAATACTGTGATGATTTGATCTCTCCCATGGATGTGTGTTGTGGGGTTTCGTTGATGGGTTCTTTTATACGAACCCTATTTTCCATAGGAAGAAAAGAGTCTGGCGGTTTTCTTTGCTTTGGGCCCAATTCTGTTCCCTTTATTTTTTGTAGTATTTATTTAATGCAATGCCCAATAGGCCCAGTCTGCTGCTTATAGAAAAAGAAGAAGATGAGGCCTCTGGAACGAGATCAGGCCTGACCCTGTGATAAAAAAATGGAAGGGGCTGATTATGGCCCAATTGGACCACACTGATTAAAAAACAAGGGGCCGGTTTAGGAAAAAAGGAAAGGGGAAGGAGCCTTAAGTTGTATTGGGTCCAAGGACAAATTTTGGGGAGGCCCAAGGAAAAAGTGCCCATTGGGTCGTGTGTTTTAAAAAAAAGTGTACCAAAAAAAAGGAGAAAAGGTGCACGCAAAAGAAAAAAATGATTAAAAAAGAAAGAAGGTGAGCCGGAAAAAAGGCTTAATTGGTTTTTTTGTTTTCACATCTTCATGTCTCCTCCCAACTTGGTCGATGTCATCTATTTCCGACCGGTATGGGAGAAATGGGGAGTATTATGTAGAGTTTTATAGATTGTCATATTTAGACTCTACAGTTCAGATTCAGACGTACAGATTTCAGACTCTACAGTTTGATGTGCACATGTATGTGATCATTATTTGAGAGGCCCCTATCTTTTATTTGGACTTTGAGTTTTCAAGTGATCCATAGGGACTCTAGAGTAGATATCTCATTTTCTGAGCCATTGTACCTTAGGGTTTTCATTTGGTTTCATAGAGACTCTAGAGTAGAGATCCCGTTCTCTGAGCCAGTATGAGAGAGACTCAGTTCTCCGACGATAAGACTTTTAGACTCCATTCTCCAATGATTGTGATCTCCGACGAGGATGTTTCCACGGCTTTTTCAGTTTGGTCCTTCAACGAGATGGAGTAGTTGTAGGCCAGAGTTCTCCATGTAGATACTCATTTCAGTTTTAGCGACTCTAACAAATGCAGTACAGAGTACACTTTTTCCGACGAGGAGATCCAGTTCAGTTCACACTTCAACTCTTCAGTTCCTCCTCACCAGCACGACATGAGAAGCAACATCCTCAACAAGCAGCCAATAGAGTATGCGTTGAGTTGATATTGTTTGTAGTGTCATGTCTTATGTGAGAGAGTGGTTTCTTTCTATTTGTGCGAGATGAGTATTGCATGCTCCAGCTTAAGGGGGATAGTTAGAGTGCGCGTACATTGTATAAATGGGTAATTGGATCCCTCCAGAGTCCAATTATCACATCCACAGTTTAGTCCCACATCAGTTGTTAGTGGGACTCCAGTATGTCTGTAGGGCAATATAAGGAGCCACACATCCCATGTACTCATCGAGAAAATTAATAAAAGAATCGACCCTTAGTGGCATTCACTCGTGGTATCATCATGCTCCTCACGGAGTAGGTTCCAGGTAAAATCCTGGTATTTTTCCATTGTTCTTTATTTCTTTATTTCTGATATGTTTCCACATTATCGTTTTCTACACCATAAAATAAAATGAGTAAAATTTAAATAAAAATTGTGTAAGATTACTATGTTGCATCAGCTCCTCCCTGTTGAGAAAAATCTCGCTCCATCGAGATGGCATTATGGTAACTTGGAGTATATCAGGGCAGAGTCGTCGAAGCTCGTCCTCTTCAATCTATGTGCAATCTAGAAGAGATCGTCCTTTCCACTTGACTAGGTATCGACAGAAGAGATCCCGTCTAATCATCATGTCTCGCATGTCGGCAATATCATCAATCTGATCGGCATCGGTCACAGATGGTGGTAGGTGTGGATCATCAATAGAATCAGCTGGTGTGTTTCCATCTAGTCGGTCATCCCCATGATATAGCAAGATATCTGAAACGGAGACTGGTGACGTCTGGACATCTTGCGGTAGATCCACGAGGTAGGCATTTTGTCCAATTCATTCGAGGATTTTAAATAGGTCAATCTTTCGAGTACTCAATTTTTGTAGAGATATATTTTGTTATTTTATGTTATTTTTACTGTTTCATATTTTCTATATTCTTATGAACTCTTGATGTAATTTACCCATAGGCTACTCCCCTATATAAGAGAGCCTAGGGTGTATGGAATAAACAAGTCTCTTATTTTTCTCAACATGGTATCAGAGCGACGGTCCTAGACCGGAGTTCTCGAACCAAACCCTAACCGTAGCCCCCACCTCCAAGCCCTTCGCACGTCGCCCCTTGGGCCTCAGCCCCGCGCCTCTCCGTACGCCGCCTCGGGCCTCTGCACAGCGCGCCCCTCCGCGTCGCGCGCCCCTGGCCCCTGGCCCCATGCGTCGTGCACCCCTCCGCACGCCTCGCATACTGTGCACGACTCATCGTGACTCAGCCCCGGTGCACGCCTCCTCTCTTTGTGCATGACTCGGCCCCGGTGCACGCCACGTACTGTGTGTGACTCTCCTTTTGAGCCTCTTCGGCCTCGCGTGCAGCCCCACGTCCTAGGGTTCGGCCAACCCTAGGGTATCTTCGTCATCAAGGAGACTTTCGCCCGCATCTCCACGTTAATGGGTTTGGTTGCTTGAGTCTACACATGCAACCCAACCCTTGAATGTCAGGGTAGACAATCATATCTTCAGTCTACAACCCGAGTCTTCTATTAACATCATGTCAGAAAGTAAGGGAGATATTCCATCTACATGCGCCTTCAGAGGTCCTACGCCTATTGTGAAGATGGACGGATCAAATTACGAACTGTGGACAATGCAGTTCATGAGTATGATGAAGTCGACCAGTAAGAAGCACATTCTTACTGAGGAAGAGCTTGCTGAGAAGACTGGGGTCAACACCTCATGGGAGGCAGATGATGCATACGCCAAGGTTTGGCTATCAGGAACATTAGCAATTGAGATTGCAAATGATATTCTCCATCAGCCCACTGCAAAAGCAATGTGGGATATTCTGACTGCTACCTATTCACAGGCGAAGAATGAGACGAAGATTCTGCAACTCCAGCATGACATCTTTACAATCAAGCAGAATGGACGGCCTCTACACTCATTATACATGTCTTTACAAGGAATGTTTGAGAAGTTTTACAGCTTCATGCCTCTCACAGCCACTCCTGAGCAACAGAAGACCTACCGGAATGCAACTATGGTTGTTGTATTGCTGGCAGCCCTTGATCCAGAGTACAAGGTAACACATTCCCAGATCTTGGCATATTCCACTATTCCTCCGATGGAGGAAGCCTTTTACAGTTTGAGCAGTATTACTGTTCCTTCATCTGCTGCCAATCAGACCGCCTCAGCTATGGCAGCATCTCGAGGTCGTGGGGGATATCATCAGTTCCGTGGTCGTGGACCTCGAGGCAGAGGGAGTCGTGTTCGACCATCATGCACTTTCTGCCACCGTTCTGGACATACCGAGGACACATGCTATTCCAAACATGGATTTCTTGCGTCTGCACGAGTAGCTGAACAGATCGAACCTCCATCTACCTCCTTTGGATCAGTGATTTGATGATCTTGTAGCCCGTCTGAGGGTATTATTTCTCCATCCGGTCATGTTACATCAGCGCCTGCCTCTGAGAGTCCTTCCGACGTTGTTGCATATGCATCCACCAGTACCTCAAGTAGTACTTATGTATTCACTAGCAGTAGTGGATCTGATACCTTAGAGTGGATTATGGACTCTGGTGCCACACATCATCTGTGTGGTGACCGAGGTCTACTTGCAGCCTACCGACAGGTTCCTCTAGGCCGTACTATGGTTATTGCTAATGGGACGCTGATGAATCTCGTATTCATCATGCTAAAATCAGTCATTTAGGCTCTGTCCCCCATCATCCACCTGTAATTATTCATTAATAGATCATTATTAGCCATCATGCACGTGTAAATAATATCTGCATTTCATCATGCATAATTACATTTAAAAATTTCCAGTGTAAATTAGTCCAAAAAGCCGCTAACTTCTCACATTTTTAGTTAATTCGTCCTAACTCCGATTGACCCAAAACCACCTCCATTGTGTAGATATTACTAACCTTATTAAATAAAAAATACAAAAAAATTACTAACCCCAATAAGTGTCAAATAATCCCAAAGTCAAATTTCACATCTGACGGACTAAAATGAGCATATCTCCCACATACATTGTCCGATTTTGGTCTACTCACTTTTAAAGTACTCCATTTTCAAATACCTTCAAAACAAGACCAATTTCATAAAATTCGGAGCTCATATGTGAAAGTTGGGTTTTGGGCCTCTTTTGCGCATTTTAACTTTTTGCTAATTTTGACCTGAGATTTTATGTGCATAATTAACTCTTTTAATTTTATTTCTTTTTCGTTTGTGTCCTTTGATAAAAGTTTTAATAAGAAATGCAAAAATTCAAATCCAGATTAAAACAGAGATCAAAGAAATTGACCAAGTCCAAGTGTCCGTTGTCGGTCTGTGCAAAAGTTGAGCGTTTCTTACTTTTATTTTATTTTCCTAATTTCTTATCCTTTAAAAATCCAAAAAAAAATAGATTAGTGTGTAATTAATTTTCTTATATTTTATCGTATTTTTTCTAGATTTTTTATCCTCTCTAAAACCACCAAAAAAATACAAAATCTCAAAAATACGGTTTTTCGTACACATGGAAAGCCACCAAAAATACCACTTCGCACAGGTGACCTCTTTTGCTCCCGGGCCCTTCATGAAAGTTGTAGATCTCGACGAGACGAACAACTTTCGTGAAGAAATTTTTTCGATCTGAGGTCATCTTCTATCTCTTTTGCCTACCTTAAAATCTGAAATTTTTTTGGTGCCACGTGGCAGCTCCAGGGCGTGCCACGTGGCACCCCTCTGTTCACTCTCTCTCCAGCCACACCCGGGTCACGTGCCTAGCACGTGACCCCATCATCTTCAACCTTTGGCCGTTTCCTCCCCCCCCCCCACCCCCGCCGCCGTTACTCCTCCTCCTCCCTCGTAACCGCCGCCGCCCCTCCGCTCCGCTCGCCCCGGCCATTACGGCCCTCAGCCGTTACACGCCAGCCACCCTATAAAAGCCCCTCGTCGGGCACCCCAAAGATCATCCGCCATTCCATCAACGCCGGTGACAGCGGCTTTTCTAGGCGTGATCCGCGGAACCAAGCTCCGTGTAGCTTTCCCGTCCGGCAAGCACAAGCTTCGGAGCTCCATCGCCGACTCCTTGAAGCAAAGATCGAAGAGGCGTTCGCCTCTCCACACTTCCCAGGTGATCTAGAACATAACCATTTTTTTTCTCCGTTTGCAGGTACCCGCACCACCACCTCCGTCCTCGCGCGGAGGCGCCGCCGCGACCTCGCCACGTGCCTCGGCTGACACACGCGGCCCTCCGCGCCGACCTCCGCCGCTGCCTGGACTCTCCGCCCGCGAGGTCCCTCCGCCCCGAGCTCTACCGCGCTGCACCACCTCGGCCAGGAGCGGCCCGCCTCCTCCGCCTCTCGCTCGCGCTCCGCCATCCTCGCGCGGGGGTGCCGCCCGACACCTCCTGCTCCGTCGCCCGCGCCTCGCGCCGTGTGTCGGCCGAGGTGCGGCTCCATCTCCTCCGGCCGCCGCCTCACCTCCGCCGCCCCCGCGGCGCCAGCGCCTCGCGCGGCGCGCTTCAGCAGCCCCGCCATCCATCACCATGCCCAGCCACCGTCGGATCAGGGGCTCAACCCCTTGATCCAACGGCTCCAGGCCTGCCACGTCCCCCACCCCCGAGCCTCGGTACCGAGCCTCCACCTCGGGGCTCCCGAACCACCGCACCTCATCCGTGCCTGAGGTTCTCCACCCGAGCCTCAGGTCCGGATCCGTTCCTCGGCTTCGGTACCGAGCCTCCACCTCGGGGCTCCCGAACCTCTGGGCTCGCTACCCGAGCCTCCTGCCCCGACACCCGAGCCTCTGGCGCACGTGCGTAGCACGTGCGCAGTGGGAAAATTGCAGAACGCCCCCTGGCTTTTCCCGAATTTGCAGAAACACCCTCGCCAGGGGTTAAATTTCAGAAAATCCCCCAAGTTTTTGATAATTACAGATAAGTCCTTCCAGGGACCTCTTTGCAAAGAAATATTTATTTTATTTACATTTTAGTCCCTGAAATTTCATTTTGTCATATCTTCTCCATCTGGACTCCAATTTTAGCGTATAATATGTCGTTTTGAAGCTCTTTTCATGCTCTACCATTTAGCATAGTTTGTGAACAGATCTGAGGTGGTATACTATCTATTATTCTTCAATGATCTAATTTGACATGCAGGCTCAATTTTGACGTACATGCGCCACATATTGCTTGAGAAGCTATTGATAAATCTTTTGTAGGAGTTCGGATAAGGATTTTACTTTGATTAAATCATTGAAATTACTGTTGTCACAGGAGATTAATTTACATTTATTCCTCTGAGATTTTTGTTGATTATTTGAGGAGCTGAATCGAAGATATTTGGAGGCCGGATACTCTGCTTCAATATTCTGAATACTAGTTGATTATTAACCTGAAGCAATGAGTTATGATCAATCCATTTTGGTTTGTGGTTAATTTTGCGGAGAGAAAGATCATACTATTTGAGGAGTTAATTTGTTTAAAAATCACAAATCCTGGGCATAGTTCTCTCAATTTATTTTCCTTGCATCATATTCGCATCTTCATCACTGCATTGTATATTTTCTCAACACAAAAATTAACCGAGCATTAATCAATTATTAAATTTGATTTAAGACCGCGCAACTAAAAATCACCGTTCCCTGAGTTCGACCTTGGTAAACTTGCCAAGTAAAATATTCCACAACATTCAAGGCTTGTGGTTTTTTGATCGACCGAAATTCGCCTCCTATACTACAATTCATCGATATTAAAGAGGTGGATTTCGCGTTCATCAGACGCACTCCACGATTACTGGTCAGGAGGAGATTAGCCTGACACCATCTATGCACCTCAAGAATGCGTTGCATGCACCTGATTTTTCTATGAATTTGTTATCCATTAGCCAACTTACAAAGGATTTACATTGTCGAGCAATTTTTTATCCATCTTCTCCCATTTTTCATGACATCCTTACGGACAACGTGATTGGGTGTGGCTATGAGCAGGGTGGCCTATATCGCCTCAGTCGGACCCCATATGCCAGAATCTCCTCTCTTCCTGTTGGACCTGTCTCTCCATTCATGTGGCACTTACGCTTTGGCATATACCGCTTCAAAATTGTCTCGTGTTTTACCTCAGGTTTCACCTCACACGTCCATCCAATGTGAGGCTTGTCAGTTGGGAAAGCATCATCGGTCTACCTTTCCCAGTCGTCAGAGTCGGAGTAGTAGCTCCATGTTTGAGTTGTTTCACGTTGATATCTGGGGTCCTAGTCGTGTTCCTGATCATCAGGGACACAAGTTTTATATGGTCATTTTGGATGATTTTCCTGTGTAGCTTGGGTCTTTTTATTAAAGAATAAATCTGAAGCTGGGAATATTATAATAAATTTCATGAATGAAGTTCGTAATGCCTTTTCTGCATCTGTAAAGAATGTGCGAAGTGATAATGCCTTGGAATTTTGTACTCATACTCTCTCAAATTATTTTTCAACACAATGGATTATCCACCAAACATCTTGTGCCTATACTTCCCAACAAAATGGAGTTGCAGAAAGGAAACATCGTCATTTGCTTGATGTCACCAGGACGCTTCTCATCAGAGTCATGCTCATCATTCTTTCAGGGGCGATGCTGTCCTAACGGCATGTTATCTTATTAGTCGCATGCTGTCATCTGTCTTAGGTGAGAAGATTCCTTTCTCCCTAATTTTTCCTGAAAAAGAATTGTTCTCTCTTACCCCACGTGTGTTTGGTTCGGTTGCCTTTATCCACCAGTTGTCTCCAGGTATTGACAAGCTCTCTCCTAGGGTTGTCAAGTGTGTTTTCGTCGGGTACTCCAGGACACAAAAAGGGTACATGTGTTATGATCTGTTGCGCAGGAAATACTTTGTTAGTGTTGATGTCACCTTTTTTGAGTCTGTTATGTGTTTCTCTCCTACAGGTGATCGGTTGGTATCCTCAGACACTGATGAAGCCATATACATGCCACCACCACCTCCACCACTACGTCCATCACCTGCACATCTTGTTACAGTTCTTGTTCCCCCAATGCCACTCTACTATACCCGCCGGCAAGCTTCTGCTCATGGTCACCGCTCATCATCTAGCTCGCCTGAGGTATGTTCTGAGAATATAATCTCTAATAATGGATCTAATGATTTACCTGAGCAGGCTGTGTTACAGAGGACAGATGAGGATGCAAGTGATTTGGATCTACCTATTGCGCTTCGGAAACAGAAGTGTAGCTGCGTGTCATATCCTATAGCATCCACGGTTTCTTTTGATCCTTTATCTGGTGAATTTAGGAGCTTTGCCATTGCACTATCTATTGTGGATATTTCACGGAATTACCAAGATGCATTGAAGGACAGTAGATGGCGTTTAGCTATGGAAGAAGAGATGGTTGCTCTTCAGTCAAGAGGTACCTGGAGCCTTGTCCCTGCACCTACTGGTGTGTCTAAAGTGAGCTGCAAGTGGGTCTTCACAATTAAGCAGAATGCTGATGGCAGCATTGACAGATACAAGGCATGTCTGGTTGCTCGTGGGTTTACACAGACATATGGGTGGATTACCTTGATACAATATCGCTGGTTGCTCGCCATTCCACCTTACGGATCCTTCTTTCTGTTGCGGTTACTCGTGATTGGCCATTATTCTAATTAGATGTTAAGAATGTATTTTTATATGGTGACTTGCAGGAGGAAGTCTACATGCAACAACCCCCTGATTTTGCTGTTGAGGGGGAGTATTCTAAGGTGTGTAGACTTTAGAAGGTCGTCTATGGCCTTAAGCAGAGCCCTAGAGCTTGGTTCCAGAAGCTCTCAGACTTGTTTGAAAAACACGGGTACAAACGTTCTAATGCAGATCATTCCCTGTTTATACAAAAAACATCCAGAGGTATTATTGCAATTATGGTGTATGTAGAAGATATCCTGATTACATGTGACGATGGACAAGGAATTCAGAGGGCGAAAGAAATGCTGGGTCGTGAGTTTGTCACTAAGGATCTTGAAGTCCTTAGATATTTTCTAGGAGTGGAGTTCTTCAGAAATCCACATGGACTTGTAATGACCCAGAGGAAATATGTCACTGACCTGCTGAGTGAAACAGGAATGCTTGGATGCCGACCGTCCACTACACCTATGGATCTGAGCATGAAATTATATGATGATGACACTGATGAGGTGGATAGGAGAAGATACAGAGAACTGGTGGGAAAACTTCTTTATGTTACCATTACTAGACCCGATATTTCTTTTGTTGTTAGTCGGGTGAGCCAGTTCATGGAGCAACCACGTCAGGTACATATGGATGCTATATATATGATACTCAGGTATCTTAAATCATCTCCAGGTGCAGGTCTATTGTTTAAGAAAGACAAGGAGATTGCTATCTCAGTGTGTGCAAATGCAGACTACGCAGGATGTCCGAAGGATAGGAAGTCCACCACTGGATTTGTTGTATATGTTGGAAACTCTCTTGTCTCATGGAGAAGCAAGAAGCAAACTGTTATAGTCAGATCCAGTGTTGAGTCTGAATATAAGGCTATGGCCCAAGTTAGTACAGAAATGATGTAGGTGAAAGCTGTTCTTACATATCTATATATAGAAGTCCCACTTCATATGGCTCTGGAATGTGACAATCAAGCTGCTATATTTATTTCCAATAATCCAGCATTTCATGAACGAACCAAGCACATTGAGGTTGATTGTCACTATATACGAGATATGATTCAGAAGGATTTTATTTCTACATCTCATGTTAGCTCAGGGGACCAAACTGCAGATATCTTTACCAAGGCCTTACTGAGAGGGCCATTCCAGAAGTGTTCATCCAAGCTGAGCATGATCGACATCTATGCTCCATCTTGAGGAGGAGTGTAGAGATATATTTTATATTATTTTATGTTATTTGTACAGTTTCATATTTTCTATATTCTTATGGACTCTTGATGTAATTTACCCATAGGCTACTCCCCTATATAAGAGAGCCTAAGGTGTATGGAATAAACAAGTCTCTTATTTTTCCCAACAATTTCTGGTGGACACTTGATGCAAATAGGAGATTGCAACTATATAAAATAATATTTTTGGCAATGGAAAATATTTGGTGGAGAAGAAATTGAAGGGGAGATGAGAGAAAACTCACCGGTTGCTAGAGATTTGGGAAGAGAATCGCGGAGATCGCGTAGAGGGAGAAGAGATAGGGAGAAAGATTAGATAAATCTCAATTTATTTTCAACTTGAACCGTTTTTAAACAGATGACTACCATCCCCTTTGTATAAGAGGGGTGGGATTATAAAAATAGAAAGGACATCAATTTTCAAATCTAACTTATCTTAATTGACTCTAACCGACTAACTAATTTGATTTGAGATCACATGTGATCTCTTTATTTAAAATAAAATTGCATGGACTCAATCAAACGTAAAATTAATTTGACTCCCGACAAATTGATTTCTTTTCCGCTTGAAGTTTGACGATTTTAATTCAGCGTTCTCAATCATATTTTGGAAGAATTGATGTGGAATGAACTGCGGAATCCAAGCGTACTTAGTGTAGTGGTTGGAGCCGTTAATTTCATGATGGAAGAGCATATGTGGCACAAATGCAGGCATCTACGTGGATTTCGTCCACTTGACGTGGTGCTCAAAAATTTGATGGGACATCTTCATATCGAGCATCTCGGCCTTTGGAGAACCCATAGCAAATAAATAGCACAAATTTAGGAGGGGAGGAGATATGGGTAATGAACTAGACCACTGGGTCTTTAAATAGGCGAAATCCACATTCCTATTCCAAGTTGGAAAAGGTAGCAGCCCCAATTTCTTTATTTCGACACTTCTTATTATATTTCCGCTCCAGGGTGAGATTGCAATTTTCGTACCTCTTCATTCCATCTAAGTATCACTCACCTAAAAATAACTTTGGATGGGGGTTCCTTTTTATAAAATCTCCAAATCAATCCACCGTCCCTAAAATCATAGGATTCAACCTTCGGTTGGAGGTCATCTCCCTCTCGAACGAAAACCCTCGTTAGGGTTTGCTTCGTACTGAAGCAACGGCGGCGGCGAAGGACTCGGCTCCGAGGGTGACGCGGACGATGGAGGGCAGCAGCGAGGTTGGGGCGAGCTAAGGTTGCGGTTGCGTAGGGGTAAGGCACAAGGTGCAGCGACATCGAGTAAGGAGGGGGAGGGTGGAGGTGCAGGCGGTGGGGAAGGTGGTGGGAAGACGATCTGGCGGCGGTGCGGGGCCAAGGTGGAGGGTGCGGCGGCATGCTGGTGGGGTGAGAAGGGTGCAGGGGCATTGGGTAGGGAGGGGGAGGGCAGCGGTGCGGGCGGTGACAGGTGGGGTTGGGTTGGGTATTGGGGCGGCGAAGAGGGTGGTGGTCGGGGTCAGCATGGCTACTGATGGTGTCGGAGATGCGAGGGAGGGAACAAGGGGCAGTGGTGGGGCTGTGTGGGGAGTCAAGTTGGTGAAGAAAGGTTGTAGGAGAGGCAGGGGCGGTTTGGAGGACGAACAGGGGCTACAACGGGGTTGAGGGGTCAATAGAGGCACGAAGATGGCGAGGGGGAGGGGGTTGTTCTTGGGTTGCAGGGGCTATTGGGGATGGCATAGGAGCTAGCGGGGATGGTAGGGCTGAAGTGGGGGGTACATGGGGAGGTTCCAGAGGTGCGGAAGCAGATGGAGTGTTGGTGGAGTCGATTCCAGGAGCGTTATCTGATCTGGGATGCGCTGAACAGCGAGCAGATCGTCGTTGACAGTGAGTTTTTCTCGTTTTCCTTCTTTGGAAACATGGACAATAGCTTCGAGGACGGGAGGTGGTCTGTCGACGGCTTTCTTGGCAACAATTTTGGCAGTGTTTTACTCTAGTTGTTGCGTCAATACTTCAACATTCCGTGGATCTCGTAACTCCCTCGCCAAGATCGAATATCCGCACAAACTTGGAGCATATTCGGTAGTGTTTGTCTAACCTCGGCACGTCATGCTTGGCTCGTTGAATGAGTTTCTTTGGTTGTACGTCGGTGTGAAACTTTGTATGGATCGTCAGATCGTAAGGACAATCTGTAGGCCATGCTCTGATACCAATTGATGCAAATAAGAGTTTGCAACGGCGAAAAATAATATTTTTGGCGGTGGAAAATATCTGGTGTAGAAGAAATCGGAAGGGAGAGGAGAGAAAACTCGCTGGTTGCGAGAAATTTGGGAAGAGAATCGTGGAGTCAAGGTTGCAAAAGTCGATAGTCGGTACTCGATCGGCTGGGTCATTGACTAAGGATTAATCGACAGTTGCGTGACTAATTGGATTTAGTCGGAATGTAATCGGCTTTGAATTTTATGATTATTTTAAATATATAACTCATTTTTATACATATAGTTACATAGATTTTGTACATTTTTATACTACCAAAATAAAATAAAAGAAGTAATTGAATTTAAATAAAACATTAAGCATATTATAATAAGTTTGCTTATAAAAAAGCAAAATATTAAAAACATATGGTATCTCCAAGCAAAAATTGGTCGATTAGTGTACCTTGTCGGAATTAGTCTGTACTCGGTCACTCACCCCACTGACTAGACTAGTCGGACCTACTAATCGGGCCAATCAGGTGACTTTTACAACACTGGCGGAGATCGCGTGGAGGGAGAAGAGATAGGGAGAAAGATGAGATAAATCTTAATTAGTTTCAACTTGAATCATTTTTAAACAAATGACTATCATCCCCTTTATATAAGAAGGTGGGATTATAAAAATAGAAAGGACATCAATTTTCAAATCTAACTTATCATAACTGACTCTAACTGACTAACTAATTTGATTTGAGATCGCATGTGATCTCTTTATTTAAAATAAAATTGCATGGACTCAATAAAACGTAAAATTAATTTGACTCTAATTAACGGACGACAATTAAATAGGACCATATTTACTTGTTCCACGCTGCATCAACGCTCAAAGGGAATCTCTCTTTTTAGGTGGACCAACACTAAATCCCCGTCTCTAAACTCATTTTCTATGTGGTGTAGGTTGGCTTTGGCTTGGTATTTCCGGATCATGGCTTGGAGTTTGGTTCGGATTTCTGTACGGATATGGGTTAGGTGCTCGACCAGGTCTACAACAGCTACACTAGTCCTCCCATGTATAGTTGTGGGGGTAAGGCCTAGAAATTAGGGAACTAGAAAGTCGTACACACTCTCAAAGGGCCACTTCGCGTAAATAGTGGATTTGAAAATTAACAATAAAGGAGCGAAGGTCGAAGGTGTTGTTAGTGAAGCAATTTTAGCAGGCTGAGGGGTCGCGAATCAAAGAGAAGCCTCTTGTTGGGGACTAAAGGCCGCGTTGCAATCTGAGGGTCACGTGTACCTTCTTTACAAAAAATGAGTATGTGTTCAGTTTGCCATTGTGCTCAGTGTCTATCAAACAGCCATGGTCTCCCTAGTAGCACATGACAAACATCCAAAGGGGCCACATGACACCTGACCCCATCCTTATAGTGATGGAACAATCGAAAAGCTAATGAAGCACTGACGATGGATCGGAAGTTGAGTGCCACCTACAAACCATGTCACATTGTAGTATAAGGTTTCTTGAATGGTTGAGTTGACAATTCCAATTTATCGACCATTTCTTGGGACATAAAGTTCTCCATGCTACCTCCATCAATACGCAACGAGCAATGCTATCCTCCAGAGGTGCATGTGGTTCTAAATATGATGTGTCGCAACCAGTTGCCAACATTATCGACTTCAGGGGCGAGTAAGATGATCGTCGATGCAGTGTCTAGAGCGATAACGCCATCATGTTCAAACGTTAGAAAAGGCCCGAAGACATCCCCATTAACTCCAAGAAGTTCGTACTCATATACTCCAAAGGTAACGGCAGCTAAAACAGTTGGATCCTCTTCAAACGCATCCTGATCATCTGGAGCAAGATCTTCAAGGTCATCAGTAATGCATAGATGGACGTCATGCTCGGTGTCCCTTCTGATAGCACCTGAAGCAAGTATCAGGTCCCACAACATGTTGACTTCCAAAAATGCATGGTCTAGGGTTTCCAGTAGAGGGGTGAGCAACAGCAGCAGTTGATAGTGTGGTTTGGGATTTACCGACAATAGTCTGTGGGGGAGCCATTGGCCTTGAGATCGCCATAGGAACATTAGTCCACGGGAGGGTGTTCAATAGGAACGATGTCCTTTTTGTCTATGTTTTGGCGAGCTTAGCTTCAGCTCGCTTATAGGCCTCATCAATGTTTTGATAGTTGTGCAAGTAGAGTTCAATTTGAATGGCTTGACGAAGTTCCTGAATGTAGCAGGTGACTTCTTGGGTTGAAATCTCCAGCAATCGGTTGTGATGCATGTGAGACTGGAATCATTCGGTGTACTCCTTTACACTCATAGCACCTTGTCTCTAAGATTGCGATCATGCATACATATTTCGCTTGTAATCTTTGGGCATGAACTTTGTTTTCAGTTTAGCTTTCATCTTTCTCCAATTGTGGATCTTACCTTTTCCTTTCCATTTGTGTTCTGACTGCAAACGATCCCACCATAATAAGGCATATCCCTTAAGTTTAATAGTGACAAATTAAACATCCCTTTCGTTGGGCATATTCTTCCACACGAAGAAATGTTTGCCTTTAGGAGATAGCCTACAAAAGCATTAGGATCCCATGCTTCATTAATTTCCAGAACATCGAGGTGGATACCTCGATCCCATCCGTCATCCTATGTAGTGCCATAACTAGGTGGAGGTCAATTTTAATTATTATTTTGTAGTGGATTCCTTGGGATTTTATATCCTAGGGTTTGGGTTCTCGGGTCTATAGAGTGTAAGGACTTTCATCCTCGATTTCTTCTTCTTCTTCACTTGCCAATAACTAAACATGTCCACTGGATGCGAAGGAAATGGAGTCACTAGGTGTGTTGCTGCGTGTGGTTCGTCTCTGATTCTTAGATTAACCCGTGATTGACGTCTCATTATGGTGATCTTTCTCAAGCATGCAACTATTCTACGTGGTGATTTGTCCACTGATTGCGGTGAATTTTTCAGAGAAGTGATTGAACATTTGCACAATTCGAGCAGACAAGGCTTCTAATGTGAGTGAGGTGGTTTGGATACGATCAGCTATGGAAGCACCCAATTTTTCAGCCATGTTTTTTTGTTCTTTTTTGATGCTATGCAAGATGATTGAAACAAAACGGATCGATAGGCTCTGACACCAAATTGATACAACCTACGTGCAAAACAATGCAAACACTATGCCTCTGGCTAATGTCAAGAACAATTTAATAGTGCTGGAGAAATGATAAAGTAACGCTAGATACTGTATAGAAAATTTAAATGAAATGTATTCAAAATTCATTCTGGAAAATTAATGGATGTCGAACCGTAAAAAATAACAGGAAAAAAATCTGAAGGACGACACGAAGGGGCCAAACCAAAATAGTTAACAGATTCTTTGATTATTTATTTGAATACCTGCTGTTAAAAGAAGTAAACTCCACCTAACCAAAATGTATTAGAACAGGCCACAGTCAACCGGATACACAAGAAAAATAAGGGTTTGGATTACACGTACCACAGCGACGGTGAAGAAAATGTGCAGTACCTTGGACAAGATTGCGAGCAGCCCGGAGGGGAAGCGAAGGCGAAGTGCTGGTGGCAGGCGGTAATGTGGGCTTCACAGGAGCAAGAAGGTGGTTGCTGGGTTGACGAGGGGTGGCGGTGGTGAGATCGGAGGCGGCGCTAGGTTGGAGGAGGGTTGAGGTAGGCGCATGAAGTGTTGACGTGAGGCGGTGGCGGCGCAGAGGAGGCAATGGAGCAGCGGCGCGGAAAGGAGAATGGGTGCCGATGGCATCGGAGAAAAGGGTAGGAGAGGAGAGGCAGTGGAGAAGGGGAAGATGAATTAGGCTTTCTCGTGGGGGGAAAGAAAGAGGGAGGGTGAGAGAAAGTGTGAGAAAATGATAATACTTTTTCAATAACCTTCTCTCCACATGGGTCGGGCCATATATAGGCTAGATCCCATCAAATGAAAAACAAAATGAAGTTCCAAATAAAACAAAAAAAATGGATAAGGCTTTATATAATGGACCTTTTACAAAATCCAATAATTTAAACTACTTATCCTAAAAATCGATCCCAAAAAATAAAATAAGTCAAATTTAAACAAAAAAGGTTGACTGTCACTACACTTGTGACATGATTTAGAAGGGTTTTATCTCTATTTCTCATATCAACTTAAGAAAACAGACAACATATGTTTTCACCAAGTCTAGTCCGGGGGCCATTTCCGAGATGTTGTTCCAAGCTGGCATAATTGACATCTATGCTCCATCTTGAGGGGGAATGTTGAGAAACAGGCTATATTTTCTTATTTATTGTATTTATATTTCCTTTCGTCTCTATTATGTACTTTGCCCAACTAAAGTTATCCTCTCTATGTAAGAGAGCTTTAGGGCCCCTTGATAATGTTCTCAGTATTTTCCTTCCATATTTTTTGATGCAAAAAGGAGGGAAATACGCAAAGACGCCCGCTCCAAATGGATCAATTTAAAGAGAGCAAATCAAGTTACAAGAGCCAAACTCGAGGGGAGTTAGCTGGATGAATCAGATTTTCTACATATAAGTGTTCCAAATGGAAGATAAACCCGTTCCATGATAACCAAATTGCTCAGATCACTGCAACAGGTTGTAATAGCACGCTACCAAGTTAATTTCCAGCTTCCAAGCACATGTATCCAATAGCAACCCAAATTTAAAATATAGTCAAGCTCTTCCACACAATCTCCAGAATCATCTCACGTGGTGTCACCTCCTCATGTGCTAATCAAAAGGGAACAAAGGCTGACTTTTATGCAAAAAAGGGCGAAACATGGATAAGTGCCCGCCCCAAGTTTAATTTAAAGAAAGCAAACCAAGTTACAATAGCTAGGACTCAAGGAAAGTCTTAGCTGAATGAATAACATTTTCTACATAGAAGTGTTCCAAAGGTAAGATAACCACATTCCATGACAAACAAAATACCCAGATCACTGCAACAGGTAGTAGTAGCACACTGTCAACTTCTTTTCCAACTTCTCAAGCACAGGTATCCAATATGCTTGTCATCCACCAATGACAACCCAAGATAACAAATAGACATGTTCTTCCGCATAGACCTCAGAATCATCACATACAATGTTACCTCTTCAAAGACATTTAAGACCTTTTCGAACTCCTGTTCAAAAAAGGTCCGAAATTACGTTTTGATCGGTCACCGAAATGGTAACCGAAACCGACATTTAGGGCCTTGGCAGAGACATAATAGCGATATCCCATAGGATCATAGCACCTATATTCCTTTTTGGGTCCGAGAGTACCCACGAAAAACACATTTGACTGCACGAGCAGATAGTTTATCTGCAGTACGAAAATTATGAACTAAGGTTGTGCACCCAAAAATTTGCAGCATTAATGGAAAAGGTTTTTCATCAGTTTAAAGTAATGAGAAAGGAGTGGCTCCTTTAAAACCGATGAGGGTACCCTATTTATAAGGTGAACATCAGTAAGAATGGCATCCCCCAGTAACTCTTAGGTACCTTCATGTGACAGAGAAAAGACCTGATAATATCTAGGAGGTGACGAAGTTTTCGTTCAGCAATCCCATTTTGCAGAGAGGTGTAGGCAAAGGAAGTTTGGTGGATAGTACCCTGAGAATCAAAGGACATCAAATCGTGTTGATTAAATTCAGGTGCATTACGAGTTCTCAAAATTTGAATACACGTAAAGAAAGCTATCTTAATAAACCGAAAGGAAGATTTATTAATTTTATAATCTCTGATCTTTCTTTTATTAAATAGACCCAAGAACATCTGCTATGATCATCGATAAAGAAAACAAAATACTTGTGACTGACTACCTATAGAACGAACTGAACAAGGTCCCCAAATGTCACAATGTATCAAAGTAAAGGAATGGATCTTCAAGGATCAACTCTAAAAGGAAAAGACTTCCGATGATGTTTTTCGAACTGACATGCCTCGCATTCAAACGATTTCAGTGATGAAAGTTCGGGGAACATCATGGAGAGGGCTTTAGCAGATGGATGACCAAGGAGAAGATGCCACAACAGAGGACTGGAAAAAAGACACAACATCAGCAAAGGTAGAGTCTGCGAGAATGTCAAGATAATAGAGCCCATTCTTCTCATGGCCCTACCAAAAATCTGCACCGTCTGAATGTCCTGAAAATAACAAGATATATCATTAAAAATCACACGAGAATGTAGTTCACTGCATAACTTATGAACAGACGGTAAGCTCAAGGAAAAATTCGAAGCACAATGGAACCATGTAAGACGGGGTCTGGAAGAGAACTCCATAGTCCCAATAGAGGTAACAGCTGAATATGCCCCATTGGCCACTCTAACCGACTTCATTGTAGAAGAAGGTTGAGATGAAATCAGTAGACTACCTTCACCTGTGATGTGAGTCGATACTCCAGAGTCAATGATCCATGTGGGATCATTAGTTGTCGCAGTACCAGCAATGGCACCCGACGGAATGACTAGATGAGCAGTTGGATTGGCATCACTGGATGTACCATCAGATCATTGTAACATCTCCGTCAAACAGGAATATTCAAACATTGAAAGTTGGACATTTTGCCCAATAGACTACTGTGCATGGGCTTATGTTGTTGTACCATCATAATCAGACGCCAAGTAAGCTTGAGGTGGCATCATAAATTTTGCCCAACACTTCTCGAATGGATGATTTGTCTTTTGACAGTGAATGCACGGAGGACGACCTCTGCAACGACTACAACCAGAGTCATGACCTTGAGCTCCTCAGAAACAGAAACAACATCCGCGTCCTTGTGAGGCAAGAAAGGCAGAGGGCACTATCAGCTGCTGAGATTGGATTCGAATAGCGAAGTTATCAATTTGTTGCAAGCGTATGAAGATGACCTTAATCGATGGTAAGGTACCAGTAGTAAGGAATTGCTCTTTGGCATTCTGGTAGCGGGGATATAACCTGGCAAGAAACATGCAGACTTGCCACTCGGATCTCTCAGTCACTTGTTTAGTACAACATGCAAGTTGAAATATGGCCAATTCCTCGTAGAGCCCCGGGAGATGACGATAGTATTCTACCAAGGTAGATTCTCCCTATAGGAAGACCAAATCTTCATGTAGATGTATGCTAGTCTTGACTTCGTGGTATGCTGGGAGTATGTCTGCTCCAACTCATCCCACATCTCTTTGGTAGTCTCCTTGAACAGAAGATTTGACGCTATATGAGATTCAACGCAATTCATCATCCAATTCATGACTTGGTAGTTGTCTGTATGCCATAACTCATAATCATTGTCTTCCTCCTTTAAAGGTTCCTTCGTCAGTATAGAAATCTTCCTCTGACCTCCGATGAATACCTTGAATGCTCGAGACCATAGCACATAATTGTCAGTAACTTTCAATTTGATAGTTGTACTCTGCACCATCACATTAGATGTCAAATAGAGGGATTTTGTCTCGCTAGGCACCATAGCCATCGTGGTCAGGAATTGAAATACTCAAAAGTAATCCGATATTCTTTAACCCGACATCAAAGATGATGTAAATAACATGATTTCAATGCCAAAAACACACTTGAATAAAGCCAAAATCATCACAGCAGAGAACTGGAGGTAGATAATGCATTTATAGCCT
This sequence comes from Ottelia alismoides, assembly GCA_037367405.1. Taxonomy (NCBI): domain Eukaryota; kingdom Viridiplantae; phylum Streptophyta; class Magnoliopsida; order Alismatales; family Hydrocharitaceae; genus Ottelia; species Ottelia alismoides. The sequence goes on from JAZKJV010000830.1 coordinate 239,756, forward strand.
CAGCAGTGGCTCGATGGTCTTGGGATCCACTGCTCAAGCCCGCACGAGATTCCATAGCAACGAACATCATCCAACAAGTCTGTACGAGAATCTACGAGAGCTGCTCTCACGCGAGAGTCATGCAACAATCCAGCGACGACAGCGCTGCAGATCCATATCGGCGGTGACAGCGTGCGACAGGAGGCAGCACCCCAGTGGTGGCAACGGCGATGGCGCAACCGAGATCTCTGCTAAGTCGGAGGAGAAACGAACGAGTAGAGGATTGGCCTTACACAAGGCCCTAGGTCGAGGGGAGGGGGCCCGCACAAGGAGACACGAGGGCTTGAGGTGGTGGGGGAATCAGGTCAGAACCCTAGTCTAGGAACCGTTGCTCTGATACCATGTGGAGAAAATAAGAGTTTTTTATTTCGTTGGGTGGGGTTTCTTATATATCATGAAACCATAGTGACTGATAAGTATGAATTACATGAATACCCTAAAAGGACTACAGTGCTCAAAGAGCAAGAGATAATTAAAATAAATAATTCTAACAATGCAAAAAGGAGGTAACACACAGAGCCATCTACTCCAAATGGATTAATTTAAAGAGAGCAAAGTAGGCTACATGCATCATGACTCGAGGAGACTTATGGCTGAATTAATCACATTTTCTATGTAGATGTGTTCTGAAGATATCTCTATTTTACGATAATCAAATTGCCTAGATCACTACAAAATGTGGTAGTAGCACCTTGATTGAAAAGAATCATGCTCCATGGAATTTCTAGAATCTATCCAATCAGCTCCCAAGTCTACCCATGTCTCTTTTACCTTTACAAATTGCAAGTAGAAGTGGTCAGTCGTCTCCATCTCCCCATCGCAGAGAAAACGACTACTATCGATGCTTAAAAGTGCCTGGACCACCTCTCGTTGGTCATGATCTCTCCCCCGCCATAGCAACCAAAGAAAAGATTTTATACATATTGGGACTTTCATATCCTTGGAAAATATGCAATCTCAAATCAAATCTTCCGGCTTTGGACCTGGCTGACTGTCAATAGCTTTGTATGCTCTTAGCAGTTAGCACCTTGAATTCACCATCTCTCCACATACATGGTCTCTGCCATCCATGGGCTTTTCCAAGCCGATAATTGTCTCCATCAGGTGCAAGAAATCCAGCAGACATTACTCAAAGATATCCGAATGGAATGTTGGCAACCATGAACCATCAACCCATGACTAAAGCCAAAGCATAACGAACCGCCGTTAGATAAAAAGAGGGGGGAAATGAGCTGCCAATGTTCCCCAACTGTCCAATCATCTATTCAGAATGCAAAAAAGCGACTGTCTCAAAGGGCTAGGCAGAAAATAAGCGATAGATGTGGCATGATGACGCAAATGCCCTTCTAGAAGACGAGAAAAAAAGTTGTGAATAATGGACTAAAGGTCTGTTGAGCATGTATACCATAAAATTCATGGATTAATCCATAACACATGTCCTCATTACTACCTCATAGCAGCTCATTTCAAAAGAAGGCTCTATTCATAGTCTTTAGCAATGAATACCAAGGCATCCAACATCTTTTGGCGGTGTAATAGTATCCCAATAAATTCATGTGAATGCTTGATGCACCCCGTCCGTTTTTCCCTAAAAATTCCAAGCGTTATCATCTCCAAATGATGGCGCACCCCTACCGGTAGCAATCGCGATGACACGAAGAAAATAGGGATCACTGCCAGCATTGTCTTGACTAACACTAGCCAACCACCACGTGACAGTATAGACGCCTTCCAACTGGGGATGTTGGGGATGGCGTAGGAGCTAACGGGGATGGTAAGGATGGAGTGGCAGGTACATGGGGAGGTTCCAGAGGTGCGGAAGCAGATGGAGGTGTTGGTGGAGTCGATTCCGAGAGCGTTATCTGATCTGGGATTTGCTGAACAGCGAGCAGATTGTCGTTGACGGCGAGTATTTCTCGTTTTCTTTCTTTGGAAACATGGACAGTAGATTCAAGGACGAGAGGTGGTCTCTCGACGCCTTTCTTGGCAACGATTTTGGCGGTTTTTTTACTCTAGTTGTTGCGTCAACACTTCAACATCACGTGGATCTCGTATCTCTCTCACCAAAGCTCGAATATCCGCACAAACTTGGAGCATATTCGGTAGTATTTGTCTTACCTCGGCACGCCATGCTTGGCTCGTTGAACGAGTTTCTTTGGTTGTACGTCGGTGTGAACCCCTGTAGGGATCGTCAGATCGTGAGGATGATCTATAGGTCATGCTCTGATAACAATTGATGCAAATAAGAGTTCGCAACAACGGAAAATAATATTTTTGGCGGTGGAAAATATTTGGTGTAGAAGAAATCGGAAGGGAGAGGAGAGAAAACTCGTCGATTGCGAGAAATTTGGGAAGAGAATCGCAGAGATCGCATGGAGGAGAAGAGATAGGGAGAAAGATGAGATAAATCTTAAATTAATTTCAACTTGGACTGTTTTTAAACAAATGACTACCATCCCTTTATATAAGAGGGTGGGGTTACAAAAATATAAAGGACGTCAACTTTCAAATCTAACTTATCATAATTGACTCTAACTGACTAACTATTTTGATTTGAGATCACATGTGATCTCTTTATTTTAAAATAAAATTGCATGGACTCAATAAAACGTAAAATTAATTTGACTCTAATTAATGGACGACAATTAAATAGGACCCTATTTATTTGCTCCGCGCTGCATCAACACTCAAAGGGAATCTCTCTTTTTAGGTGGACCATCACTAAATCCCCATCACTAAACTCATTTTCTATGTGGTGTAGGTTGACTTTGGCTAGGTATTTCCGGATCATTGCTTGGAGTTTGGTTCGGATTTCTGTACAAATATGAGTTAGGTGCTCGACCAGGTCTTCAACAACTACACTAGTCCTCCCATGTATGGTTGTGAGGTAAGGTCTAGAAATTAGGGAACTAGAAAGTCGTACACACTCTCAAAGGGCCACTTCGCGTAAATAGTGGGGCTCTCTAGAACATCATGTTGGAATGTTTGAGCTTCCATTAACAATAAAGGAGCGGAGGTCGAAGGTGTTGTCAGTGGAGCATTTTTAGCAGGTTGAGGGGTCGCGAATCAACGAGAAGCCACTTGTTGGGGACTAAAGGCCTTGTGTTGCAATCTGAGGATCGCGCATACCTTCTTTACAAAAAATGAGTATGTGTTCAGTTTGCCATTGTGCTCAGTGTCTATCAAACTACCATGGTCTCCCTAGTAGCACAAGACAAACATCCATAGGGGCCACATGACACCTGACCTCATCCTTATAGTGATGGGACAATCGAAAAGCTAATGAAGCACTGACGATGGATCGGAAGTTGAGTGCCACCTCGAAACCATGCCACTATAGTATAAGGTTTCTCGAATGGATGAGTTAACAATTCCAATTTATCGACCATTTCTTGGGACACAAAGTTCTCCATGCTACCTCCATCAGTACGCAACGAGCAACGCTGTCCTCCAGAGGTGCATGTGGTTATGAATATGATGTGTCGCAACCAGTTGCCAACATTATCGACTGCAGGGGTGAGTAAGATGATCGTCGGTGAGGTGTCTAGAGCGATAAAGCCATCATGTTCAGTCATTAGAAAAAGCCCGAAGACGTCCCCATTAACTCCAAGAAGTTCGTACTCATATACTCCGAAGGTGACGGTAGCTAACACAGCTGGATCCTTTTCAAACGCATCCTGATCATTTGGAGCAGGATCTTCAAGGTCATCAGTAATGCATAGATGGACGGCATGCTTGATGTCCCTTCTGATAGCACCTGAAGCAAGTATCAGGTCCCACAACACGTTGGCTTCCAAAAATGCATGGTCTAGGGTTTCCAACAGAGGGGCGAGCAACAGCAGCAGTTGATAGTTTGGTTCAGGATTTACCGACAATAGTCTGTGGGGGAGCCATTGGCCTTGAGGTCGTCATAGGAACACTAGTCCACAAGAGGGTGTTCAACAGGAACGATGTCCATTGTCTATATTTTGGCAAGCTTGGCTTCAGCTCGCTCAGCTCGCTTATAGGCCTCATCAATGTTTTGATAGTTGTGGGGGTAAAGTTCAACTTGAATGGCTTGACGAAGTTCCTGAATGTAATAGGTGACTTCTTGGGCTGAAGTCTCCAGCAATCGGTTGTGAAGCATGAGACTAGAATGATTCGGTGTACTCCTTTACACTCATAGCACCTTGTCTCTAAGATTGCGATCATGCATACATATTTCTCTTGTAATCTTTGGGCATGAACTTTGTTTTAAGTTTAGCTTTCATCTTGCTCCAATTGTGGATCTTACCATTTCCTTTCCATTTGTGTTCTGATTGCAAACGATCCCACCATAATAAGGCATGTCCCTTAAGTTTAATAGTGACAAATTAAACATCCCTTTCGTTAAGCATATTCTTCCACACGAAGAAATGTTTGACCTTTTGGAGATGACCTACAAAAGCATTAGGATCCCATCCTTCATCAATTTCCGGAACATCGAGGTGGATACCTCGATCCCGTCCATCATCCTATGTAGTGCCATAACTAGGTGGAGATCGATTTTCATTATTATTTTGTAGTGGATTCCCTGAGATTTAATATCCTGGGGTTTGGGTTCTCGGGTCTATGGAGTGTAAGGACTTTCATCCTTGATTTCTTCTTCTTCTTCACTTGACAATAACTAAACATGTCCATTGGATGTGAAGGAAATGGAGTCACTAGGTGTGTTGCTGCGTGTGGTTCATCTCTGATTCATAGATTAACCCTTGATTGGCGTCTCATTATGGTGATCTTTCTCAAGCATGCAACTATTCTACATGTACACTGATTGCGGTGAATTTTTCAAAGAAGTGATTGAACATTTGCACAATTCGAGCAGACAAGGCTTCTAATGTAAGTGAGGTGGTTTGGGTACGATCAGCTGTGGAAGCATCAAATTTTCCAGCCATGTTTTTTTGTTCTTTTTTGATGCTATGCAAGATGACTGAAACAAAACGGGTCGATAGGCTATGATACCAAATTGATACAACCTGCGTGCAAAACAACGCAAACACTATGCCTCTGGCTAAAGTCAAGATCAACTTAATAGTGCTGGAGAAATGATAAAGTAACGCTAGATACTGTATAGAAAATTTAAATGAAATGTATTCAAAATTGATTCTGGAAAATTAATGGACGTCAAACCGTAATTAATAACAGGAAAAAAACTGAAGGGCGAAAATACGCTGCTTATCCACGAAGGGGCCAAACCAAAATAGTTAACAGATTCTTTGATTATTTATTTGAATACCTGCTGTTAAAAAAAGTAAACTCCACCTAACCAAAATGTATTAGAACAGGCCACAGTCAACCGGATACGCAAGAAAAATATGGGTTTGGATTACACGTACCACAGCGACGGTGAAGGAAATGTGCAGTACCTTGGACAAGATTGCGAGCAGCCCGGAGGGGAAGCGAAGGCGAAGTGCTGGTGGCAGGCGGTAATGTTGGCTTCGCGGGAACAAGAAGGTGGTTGCTGGGTTGACGAGGGGTGGCGGTGGCGAGATCGGAGGCGGTGCTAGGTTGGAGGAGGGTTGAGGTAGGTGCATGAAGTGTTGGCGTGAGGCGGTGGCGGCGCAGAGGAGGCGATGGAGCAGTGCGTGGAAAGGGGAGTGGGTGCCGATGGCATCGGAGAAAAGGGTAGGAGAGGAGAGGCGGTGGAGAAGAAGGGGAAGATGAATTAGGCTTTCTCGTGGGGGGAAAGAAAGAGGGAGTGTGAGAGAGAGTGTGAAAAAATGATGATACTTTTTCAATTACCTTCTCTCCACATGGGTGGGGCCTTACATAGGCTAGATCTCACGAAATGAAACACAAAATAAAGTTCCAAATAAAACAGAAAAAATGGACAAGGCCTTATATAATGGACCTTTTACAAAATTCAATAATTTAGACTACTTATCCTAAAAATCGATCCCATAAAATAAAATAAGTCACATTTAAACAAAAAAGGTTAATTGTCACTACACTTTTGATATGATTTAGAAGGGTTTTATCTCTATTCCACGTCAGCTTAAGAAAACAGACAGCAGATGTTTTCACCAAGTCTAGTCCGGGGGCCATTTCCGAGATGTTGTTCCAAGCTGGCATAATTGACATCTATGCTCCATCTTGAAGGGAAATGTTGAGAAACAGGCTATATTTTCTTATTCCTTGTATTTCTATTTCCTTTCGTCTCTATTATGTACTTTGCCCAACTAAAGTTATCCTCTCTATGTTAGAGAGCTTTAGCGCCCCTTCATAATGCATCTCAGTATTTTCCTTCCATATTTTTCGATGCAAAAAGGAGGGAAATACGCAAAGACGCCCACTCCAAATGGATCAATTTAAAGAGAGCAAATCAAGTTACAAGAGCCAAACTCGAGGGGAGTTAGCTGAATGAATCAGATTTTCTATATATAAGTGTTCCAAATGGAAGATAAACCCGTTCCATGATAACCAAATTGCTCAGATCACTGGGAAGATAAACCCGTTCCATGATAACCAAATTGCTCAGATCACTGCAACAGGTTGTAATAGCACACTACCAACTTCATTTCCAGCTTCCAAGCACATGTATCCAATAGCAACCCAAATTTAAAATATAGGCAAGCTCTTCCACACAATCTCCAGAATCATCTCACACAGTCTCACCTCCTTATGTGCTAACCAAAAGGGAACAAAGGCTGATTTTTATGCAAAAAAAGGGTGAAACATGGATAAGTGTCCACCCGAAATTTAATTTAAAGAAAGCAAACCAAGTTACAATAGCTAGGACTCAAGGAAAGTTTTAGCTGAATGAATCACATTTTCTACATAGAAGTGTTCCAAAGGGAAGATAACCACATTCCATGACAAACAAAATACCTCAGATCACTGCAACAGGTAGTAGTAGCACACTTCCAACTTCTTTTCCAACTTCTAAAGCACAGGTATCCAATATGCTTGTCATCCACCAATGACAACCCAAGATAACAAAGAGACAAGTTCTTCCGCATAGATCTCAGAATCATCCCACACAATGTTACCTCTTCAAAGACATTTAGGGCCTTGCGATCAACTCTAAAAGGAAAAGACTTCTGATGATGTTTTTCGAACTAACATGCCTCGTATTCAAACGATTTCAGTGATGAAAGTTCGGGGAACATCATGGAGAGGGCTTTAGCAGATGGATGACCAAGGAGAAGATGCCACAACAAAGGATTGGAGGAAATAGACACAACGTCAGCAAAGGTAGAGTCTGCGAGAATGTCAAGATAGTAGAGTCCATTCTTCTCATGTCTCCACCAAAAATCTGCATCGTCTGAATGTCTTGAAAATAACAAGATATCTCATCAAAAATCATACGACAATGTAGTTCATTGCATAACATATGAACATGCAGCAAGCTCAAGGAAAAATCTGAAGCACAGTGGAACCCTGTAAGACGGGGTCAGGAAGAGAACTCCATAGTCCCAACAGAGGTAACTGCTGAATATGCCCCATTGGCCACTCCAACCGACTTTATTGTGGAAGAAGGCTGAAATGAAATCAATAGACTGCCTTCTCCTGTGATGTGAGTGGATACTCCAGAGTGAGCATTAGTGGTCGCAGTACTAGTAATGGTACCTGACGGAATGACTAGATGAGCAGTTGGAGTGGCATCACTGGATGTACCATCAGATCGTTGTAACATCTCCATCTAACGAGAATACTCAACACTGAAAGTTAGACATTTTGCCCAATAGACTCTTGTGCATGGGCTTATGTTGTACCATCATAATCAGATGCCAAGTAAGCTTGAGGTGGCATCCTAAATTTTGCCCAACACTTCTCGAATGGATGATTTGTCTTCTGACAGTGAATGCACGGAGGACGACCTCTGCCACGACTATAACCAGAGTCACGACCTCATGCTCCTCGGAAACTGAAACGACATCCTCGTCCTTGTGAGGCAAGAAAGGCAGAGGGGAGTTATCAATTTGTTACCGACGTCTGAAGATGACCTTGATCAATGGTAAGGTATCAGAAGTAAGGAATTGCTCTTTGGCATTCTGGTAGCGTGGATATAACACGACAAGAAACATGTAGACTTGCCACTCGGATCTCTCAGTCACTTGTTTAGTACAACATGCCAGCTGAAATATGGCCAATTCCTCGTAGAGCCCCATTAGATGACGATATTATTCTACCAAGGTAGATTCTCCCTATAGGCAGACCAAATCTTCATGTAGATGTCTGCTAGTCTTGACTTTGTGGTCTGCAGGGAGTATGTCTGCTCCAACTCATCCCACATCTCTTTGGTCGTCTCCTTGAACAGAAGATTTGTCGTTATATGAGATTTCACGCTATTCATCATCCAATTCATGACTTGGTAGTTGTCTGTATGCCATGACTCATAATCATTGTCTTCCTCCTTTAAAGGTCCCTTCGTCAGTATAGAAATCTTCTTCTAACCTCCAATGAATACCTTCAACGCTCGAGACCATAGCACATAATTGTCAGTATCTTTCAATTTGATAGATGTACTATGCACCAACACATTAGATGTCGAATAGAGGGCTTTTGTCTCGCTAGGCGCCGTAGCCTTCGTGGTCAAGAATTGAAATACTCAAAAGTAATATGATATTCTTTAACATGACATCAAAGATGATGTAAATAACCTAATTTCAGTGCCAAAAACACATTCAAATAAAGCCAAAATCATCACAGCAGAGAACTGGAGATAGATAGCGTCTTTATAGCCTCGACAGTCGCTCGATGGTTTTGGGATCCACTGTTCAAGCCCGTACGAGAGTCTATAGCAGTGAACACCATCCACCAAGTCTGTACGAGAATCTACGAGAGCTGCTCTCACGCGAGAGTCCTGCAACACTCCAGTGGCGACAGCGATGCAGATCCATAGTGGCGGTGACAGCACACGACAGGAGCCAGCACTCCAGCGGTGGCAATGGCGATGGCGCAACCCAGATCTCTGCTAGAGTCGGAGGCGCAACGAACGAGTAGAGGACTGGCCTTGCACGAGGCCCTAGGTCGAGGGGAGAGTGCCCGCGCAAGGGGATACGAGGGCTTGAGGTGGTGGGGGAATCAGGTTAGAACCCAGTCTAGGACCGTTGCTCTGATACCATGTGGAGAAAATAAGAGATTTTTATTTCATTGGGTGGGGTTTCTTATATAGCATGAAACCCTAGTGACCGATAAATACCAAATACATGAATACCCTTAAAGGACTACAGTGCTCAAAGAACAAGAGATAATTATAATAAATAATTCTAACGATGCAAAAAGGAGGTAACACAGAGCCATCTACTGCAAAAGGATTAATTTAAAGAGAGCAACATAGGTTACATGAGCCATGACTCGAGGAGACTTATGGTTGAATTAATCACATTTTCTACGTAGGTGTGTTCCGAAGATATCTCCATTTCACGATAATCAGATTGCCTAGATCACTACAAAACGTGGTAGTAGCACCCTGATTGAAAAGAATCATGCTCTATGGAATTTCTAGAATCTATCCAATCAGCTCCCAAAGTCTACCCATGTCTCTTTTACCTTTACACATTGCAAGAAGTGGTCAATCGTCTCCATCTCCCCATCGCAGAGAAAACAACTACTATCGATGCTCAAAAAGTGCATGGGCCACCTCTCTTTGGTCATGATTTCTCCCCCGCCATAGCAACCAAAGAAAATTTTTTATACATATTGGGGATTGCACAATGAAGAAAATAGGGATCACTACCAGTATTGTCTTGACTAACACTAGCCAACTACCACGTGACTGTATAGACGCCTTCCAACTAGCTATTTTTTGTTCTAACTTTTCAATAATCGGTAACCAATTCATCATCCGTAAATGTCCAGAAGTCAAATGCAAGCCCAAGTATTGGATCCATAAAACCACAAACAGTGACCATCTCTGCACCACAAACTGTTGCATCTAAGTTCAAAAGATCAAACGTAACCACGATCAATTTGCTTCTATTGAGCCTCATCCTGAAAGGTCACCAAAAATGTCAATCATTGTGGCTATATTCCCATCGCATCTTCCTTTCCTCCCTCGATGAGGAAGATAGTGTCATCTACATTGTGGAAATAATAGTTGAGCATGAATGAAATGATTTATTCATGGTAAATGGAGTTTTTTATATAGCGTGAAACCCTAGAGCCCGGTTGGCGATAATTACATAAGAGACTCGAAAGGGTTACAGGACTTAATAAAAAAATAGAAGATAACTAATAACTTCAACACTCTCCCTCAAGTTGGAGCATATCTATCGATCATGCCCAAATTGGAAGTCAACCATGAAATGTGTTTCTTCGGTAAGGTCTTTGTAAATATATTTGTAAGTTGAAGGTCCGTGGAGATATGCAGAGTAGTGATCTTCCCTCCTCATACTACATCTCGGATGAAATGGCAATCAACTTCAATGTGTTTAATCCTCTCATGGAATACATGATTGGTGGCAATGTACGTAGCAATCTTATTGTGATAGTACAAAGGGACGAGAGTACTAGCAGGAAGCCCAAGCTCCTGTAGAAAGGTGGCTAGCCAGGTGATCTCATAAGTGGTCTACGCCATCACCATGTATTCAACCTCACCACTCGATCAAGAAACAACAGTTTCTAGCTTTGTCATGTAACAAGGTTCCCACCAACAAACATGCCATAACCTATGGTAGATCGTTTGTCCTCAGGTTAACTAGCATAATTACCATCTGCATAGGCGGTGATGTCAATGTGGTCGTTGTCCCCATAGAAGATGCATATTCCTGGAGATTCCTTCAGGTATCGAAGGAATAAGAGAACATCATGATAATGACTGTAATGAGATCTCTGAAGGAACTAATAAAACTTTGCAACACGAAAACGCAAAAAAAGAATAGCAAACAGTTTGCAAATTCAAAGTGTTCATCTCAAAGCGAAACCATATACTCAAGGAAACAAATTCCAAACATGATTTCAAATATTATTATGTATATTAGGAAGAGATCAGGGTTACCTCTTGAAGCGCAATCAAGTCTGATATGTGGTTTCTTCTCTCGTGAGCACGATGATGAGTCGTGTAGCTTCCCACAAACTTAAATGTCGACTTCTTGAACTTGTCCACGTAAGGATGATCAAGATCCTTCTTCACGCATGAGGAGAATGGAGAATGAGACGATCTTCTCCTCTACAAGGCCAAGCCAATGGAGAGAAGAGGAGATGCTTGACAAGGTGGATGTGTAGGGCAAGAAGAGTAGACATGTATGAGAAATAAATTCTCAAGACTCTTCTCCTCTTCAATTCTCAGGGCAAGAGAATAATGGGAGGAACAAGCATGCCCTTGAAAGAGAGGCATTGCCCTCTCTTTTATAGGCAAGGTGGATGTCCATGAGGAGTCTTCTCCTCATGGTCGGCGTCCACCATGTAGTTCCTTAGATGGAGGATCAATGGTTAGGATTTAGTCCTTATTCAACAACAAATAGGATTTGAATTATCTCTTTTAATTACCAATTAAACCAAGCAATAAATAAAACAACATAATCCACAATTGTTAGGACCATGGTGGACGTTTATGCTTCTTCAAGCATGGACGTCTACCTTGTCCTAAAAAGTTGTTGAGTTTTTTGTTTAGTTATCCTCATGATAATCTAATTTATCATGATTTTATGAGAGAACCCTCATAACTTATGAATCTTATTCATAAATGCAAACAAAAATGTAAATCCAATTTACATTCAGATTCCAATGTGAATCATATTTGTTGGGAAAAATAAGAGTTTTGTTTATTCCTTGCGCCCTAGACTCTCTTATATAGGGAGAGGCCTATGGGCAAATACATACGGTAGACAAACGAAAAGAACAATAGATAAAAGGTATAAGAACATAACATAAACTTCTACACTCCCCCTCAAGATGGAGCATAGATATCTATCATGCTCATCTTGGATAAGCACTTCTGGAAGGGACCCCGAAGTAAAGCTTTGTTAAGAATGTATGTCGTTTGGTCTCCTGAGCAACATGGGTTGTAGAAATAAAGCCTTTCTGGATCATATCATGGATATAATGGCAATCAACCTCGATGTGCTTTGTCCTCTCGTGAAATACAGGGTTATTTGCGATGAATAATGCAGCCTGATTGTCACATTTTAGTGACATGGGAAGAGCCCTATTGCCTCGCCGTCTATGTTTTGGAGGGGGTGGTGGAGGTGTTTCTGAAGAACGTCGGGTTGTTCATGCCGGTGCTTGGCGGGGGGAGTCGGTTTCCTTTTGGTTGGACGATTGGGCAGGGGGCTATTACGCTCCCGCTTCCCGCACCTCTTTGCTTTGGTTGCCGATAGAGCGTGTTCGGTTGCGGCTTGTTGGGAGGATGGGGTCTGGTGTCCTTCCTTCGTGACGAATTTCTCGGATCAGAGGCTGGAGGAGTTCTTGGTGATGCTCAAGGCAGTGCGGGAGGTTGGGCGCCCTCCTGGGGGGCATGATCACTGGTGCTGGAGGGAGTCCCCTTTCTCGGTCAAGAAGGCTTTTGGTGCTATTGCTAGGCCGCATCCGTCCCTGTCGGAGGAGTTGCCTCTTGATTGTGCCTGTATTTGGGCTCTGAAGCTTCCGGAGCGGGTTGGCTTCTTTTTATGACTGATGAGGAGGAAGAGGTTAATGACGAGAGACCGTTGTGCTCGGCTCTTAGGTGTGTTATCCGACAGGTGTCTTCTCTGTGCTGCGGCGGTCGAGTCTGTGGAGCACTTATTCTTCTTGTGCCCCGCGGTGGTTGAGATTTGGCAGGGGGCTGATTTGGGTTGGTGTTGCACTGCTGACCTTCTTGCGTTCTGGTCTTTGATCCGGGCTAACAAAGGAAGGCTGAGGCTGGAGGTTCTGTATCTGGTTGCCGTGCTGTGGGCGGTGTGGCGGGGGAGAAATGATCTCATGTTCTCGGGCCAAAGGTTCTACAAGGAGAATGTGGTGGCGTGTGCGAAACACATGGTGAGGGATTGGGCGTTGTAAAGGTGTTGTAGGTGTGGTTGTTGTTGGCTTTCCTTTTTGTTGTCCCTAGTGTCTGTTTCTTCTATTGAATAAAATTTTTGGGGAGTGCACCATCGAGTGTATCCCCCTTGCTTCCGGATTTCAAAAAAAATGGGAAGAGGAAAATCTACATGTAGATCTCTCAGAACTGCATGAACCCACATCACTTCTGCACATGATTGGGCCATAGCTCAATACTCCGATTCAGCACTAGATCTCGCAACTACTATTTGCTTCTTACTCTTCCATGAGACAAGTGACTCCCCAACAAATATAGCAAAGACTGGTGTAGACTTCCTACCATGTAGGCACCCTGCATAGTCTGCATATGCATCTGCGCATGCTGAGATAGTAATAGTGTCATCCTTCTTAAACATCAATCCTACACCTGGAGATGACTTTAGATACCTTAGTATCATATGTATAGCGTCCATGTGTACCTGACGAGGTTGCTCCATGAACTGGCTCACTTTATTTACTGCAAATGAAATATCTAGTCCGGTAATAGTAACGTAAAGGAGCCTCCCTACCAGTTCCCTGTATCTCCTCCTGTCAACCTCCTCAGTATCATCATTATGCATCTTCATGCTTGGAAGCAGGTCGACATCCAAGCATACATGTATCACTTAGCAAGTCAGTGACATATTTTCTCTGAGCCATCACAAGTCCTTGTTCATTTCTAGCAAACTCCAATCCCAGGAAATATCTAGGTATTCCTAGATCCTTGGTAACGAATTCACGGCCCAAGAATTCTTTAACTCTTTTTATTCCATGCATATTATCTCCTATAATAAGGATACCATCAACATACACCATAATGACAGTCGTACCTCTGGATGCCCTCGGTACAAAGAGAGAATGGTTTGCATTCGATCTTTTGAACCCTTGATTCTTGAACAAATCTGAGGGCTTCTGGAATCAAGCTCTCGGGCTCTGCTTTAGGCCATAGATTGCCTTATGAAGCCTGCATACATGTACACACTCCCCCTCAGTGTAAACCCAGGTGGCTGCTGCATGTAGACTTCCTCCTGAAGATCACCGTATAAAAAGGCATTTTTGACATCTAATTGAAACAAGGGCCAATCTCGAATCACAGCAACAGATAAAAGAATCTGTAAGGTTGAGTGACGAGCAACAGGAGAAAACGTGTCAAGATAATCTACCACGTACGTCTGAGTAAAGCCCCAAGCAACCAGCCGAGCCTTGTACCTATCAATACTGCCATCTGCATTTTGCTTCATCGTAAAAACCCACTTGCAACTCACAATAGATGCCCCTGTAGGAGCTGGAACAAGGCTCCAAGTACCTCTGGACTGAAGTGCGGCCATCTCTTCCTCCATAGCTAGACGCCATCTACTATCAGCTAATGCCTCCTAGTGAGTTGTGGAATGTTCACAGCGGATAAAGCAACTACAAACCTTCTGAAATCTCCTGTCATATGCTCAAAGGTAACATGAGAGGCAATCAGATATGAAGCACATGACCTCTTCCGTTTTCTCAGCACAATAGGCAAATCAAGCTCTGCATCAACTGTACCACCATCTGTGTCATCCCCTACCTACTCCTGCTGAGAAATACCATCAGTCCCATCATTAGAATTAATGTTATCAGAACAAACCGGGGGCATGCTTGATGATTGACCATGATCATGAGTAGGGGTTGCCCGTCGACTTTAGTGGTATGGTAGAGGAGGAACCAAAGATATGGAAGGTGGTGGAGGTGGAAGCGTTGGTGGGGATGGTGGTGGAGGTGTAGGAGCTTGTTGTGGTGCATACAAGGGTGGAGGAGGAATATAGATCTCATTAGTAAAGTTTGATGGCACCAACCTGTCACCTGTAGGAGAGAAAAACATTACTGACTCAAAAAACGTGACATGCACTGACATAATATCTTTGATGTAACGGATCATAGCAACGATACCCCTTTTGAGTCCTGAAATACCCGACAAAAACACATTTGACAGCGCTAGGAGAGAGCTTGTCAATCCCTGGAGACAGTTGATGAACGAATGCAAAGGACCCAAAGACATAAGGAGTAACGGAGAACAACTCCTTATCAGGAAAGACAAGGGAGAAAGGTACCTTCTCCCCCAACACATACGAGGGCATGCGGTTAGAGAGATAACATGCAGTGAGAACCGCATCGCCCCAGAATGAGTGCGGAGCACAACTCTGGATAAGAAGGGTACGAGTGACATGAAGAAGGTGGCGGTGTTTTCTTTCTGCGACACCATTCTGTTGGGACGTGTAGGCACAAGACGTTTGATGATGAATGCCATGGGATGAAGGAAATTGAGATAATTTCTTAGTACATAATTCAAGGGCATTATCAATTCGCACAATTTTGATAGAAACAGAAAAAACATTCTGCACTTCTTTAATAAAGTTCATAATAGTGTTGCCCGCTTCAGATTTATTCATTAACAGGAAGACCCAAGACAAACGACTAAAATCATCCACAACAACTAAATAGAACATGTGTCCCTGGTGATCGGAAATACGACTTGGACCCCAAATATCAATATGAAAAAACTCAAAGGAGAGCTACTGCTTCAACTCTGACGACTAGGGAAGGCGGACCGATGATGCTTCCCTAAATGACAAGCTCCACAATTGAACGACGAGCGAGGTAAGATTTGAGGAAGGACTTGAAGCAGTTTCCGAAACGGAAGATGACCGAAGCACAGATGCCATAGGTAAGGAGAGACAAATCCAGTGGAATGAGATGATGCTCCAGCGTAAGGTGTATGGACCAGTCGATATAGCCCGCCTTGCTCACGGCCATGTCCAATCACGTTGCCCGTGAGAATGTCCTGAAACATAAGAGATGATGGGTCAAATATCGCTCGACAATGTAAATCCTTAGTAATCTGACTAATTGACAGTAAATTCATTGAGAAATTAGGAGCATGAAGCACATTTTGCAACTGCATAGAAGGGGTTAAGGCGATCTGTCCCTATCCTGTGATGGGAGAATGAGTCTCATCTGCTATGACTACTGTCCTTCCTGGGGAAACTTGCTTGCAGGATGTGAGTTGGTGTCTATCTCCACACAAATGATGTGTAGCGCCTGAATCTACAATCCAATCTGAGGTACATGAACCCTGGTAGAAAGTAGCAGTATGAGCACTATCTGAGGTACTAACTTTCGCAGTAGCAGCAACGTCCAAACTACCCTCTGAAACAGGTGAAGGAGTACTTGTTGGAGGCATGATATCTCGCAATCGAGACACAAATTCATCATATCGTGGATCTAATGCAGGTGTAGCGCCCTGATGCTGAATTTGTTCTGCTGCACGAGTAGATGCTGGGAAACCATGCTTGGAGTAGCATGTATCTTCTGTATGACCAGTCCTATGACAGTAAGTACACTGTGATCCACGACCACGGCCACCCCTACCACGTGGTCCTCGTCCACGAAACTGAGATGGATTGCCTCTTCCGTGAGAGGCCGCCATAGCAGAAGAATCTGGCACAGTAGCAGGGGTCGAGACATTGATTCGGTTCAATCTCCTTAAAAGCCTCCTTGATGAACACAATATACATTGGTATAATACAATCAAATTATACAAAGATCAAACCCAATATTTGACATATAATCTGCAATCTTGCATAACTCACATGATTATTTATTCCATATTGATTATATATTGTGATAATGTATTCTCATGAATAAATCATCTACAATTAAAAGAGAAAATGAATGTGTAATGGATGTAATAATATAACATGTTGAATTCCATTGACAATTTGTTGGAAAGAAAATGGGAGGGTCAAGAGTGAAAAAATCCCCACTCTTTAATGTCATACATGCATGTGTGTCCTCTTTATTCTCTCTCTCTCCCCCCCCCATAAAAAGTAGTCGAATACATCCTCTCTTGCCATGCATCTTTCCCATGCAAATCATTAAACACCCTTGCATTAATATGTTTTGTCTTTACATGCATGGCATCCACACCCCTTCATGCAAAGTAGCCGTATGGGTGGCTATAAAAACACCCCTCCCTCACACATACCAGGGGTCTCTCTCATTTTTTTATGCGCGCACATCACTCTTTCCCCCTCACGCATTTCTCCATTTACGCACTCTCCCACCATCACGGATTTAGCCTCCCACTCGACCCCCCCTCTCACGCACTCTCTCTCTCTCCATATACCATCTTTCTCGTTTTTTTTGTCTTCCGCAGGTACTGGAGCTGCGCATAGGGCCGGCCCCATCCCTTCCCGCAACCTCCTGGCATCACAGCCCAGGCCCTCTCTTCCCGACGCACAGGAGTAGCAACTCTCCCCCGCGCACAGCAAGCTGCTGCGTCACCTCCGTCTTGCCGCAGTCCGCAGCCGCACATCTACAGCAACCAGCGGCTCTCACCACCAGCGGCCAACCGCACTTCCCTCGTGCGCGCAGCTGTGAGTCCGGCGTTCATTCCCCGCGCACGCAGGTGCACCACTAGAGTGCGCCCCACCAGCCTTACGCGGTTTTCTCGCGCAGCAGCTACCCACCGGCCACCATTCTCCATCACCCGCACATACGTGCATGAAGAGAGCATTCCCTCTCATTATTTCTCTCCCTTTCTCTTTATTTGCTTCACTTTATTTACATGTCAATTGCACTTATACCCTTGAACTCACTTTTTAAGTTATTTCAAGTATATCTTTTTGTTTCAACATTAATTAGTTGCAAGCATTAGATCATGTCTTTAATGTCCTCTCTAATTGCATCTACATTTTTTATATGTCATTTCATGTGTTGAAACATCATCTTAAAACACTCGAAAAATACTAGGAAGCATCTCTGATAAGTTCGATCAAATATGACATCCTCTAAAGAAAATCATCATCACATCTCATTTCATCGGATTGAGATTAGAATCACGTTTTAAATGTCGTATTAAAACTGCAAACTTACTTGGTCCCTGTGGAATCGATCCTCTACTTGCCGCATACTTGTTGCTTACATTCATCGTGCTTGTAGTTGTAATATCATTTGTTTGATTGCGATTTTTCGTGGAACAACAACGACGTGGTAAAATTATCTTTTTAAACCGTGGAAAAACGTATCAACATTTTGGCGCCGTTGCCGGGGATTAAGCAACGTTTGCAATTTTTTCTTCTTCATTCTAACTTAATTTCAAGTTTCTAATCCATGCATTTTTTTTGTTTTGCATGTACTTAGGCTTCAAAAAGAAAAAAAATACTTGTCTTTTCATGCATTTTGTTTTAACAAACTTGTAATTTGGTAAAAAAAATTTAATCTTAATTTCCCCCTCCTCGGAAAAGCTCGCCATCAGCAGGACAAAACATTACGGATTAGCACCAGAAATGCAGGCACTGTGAGTCCCTCTTTCTCTTAGGCATCTTAGGCTTTTAAAATTTCTTGCATTTATTTGTGCTCCGAATTAAACCGAAAAAAAATTAAAAAAATACTTCTTGATTGCATCATCTCTGTGGTCTTCTCCCTCTGATAATCTAATTCAAAGACCATCAAATTGTGTACTGATCATTTAAAAAGATAAGCTTGAAAGGCCAGCGCAGTGGCCCGAGCAGAAAGTAGACAAATTCTGAATGCTTGTTTGATGCACGTGTATGACACAAAAATCATGAGCACATAGAACCCTTGGATAGAGACAAAAATCCCTGGTGCTACGTGGGATTGCAGAGAGAGATCGTAACTCCTCGACGCGTTGGGCACAGGTTCATGTGGGAAGAAGCAGATCCTCGATCTGAGTACCGCACCCTGGATCCTCCAGCCGGATTAAGACATCGATTTCTCACAATCTTCCACACCCACCTCATCCTTAAGGACTCTAATTTCTCTGAAAACTTTTATTGAATCACTAAATTAAAATCGAAAAGATAACCGCTTCCGCGGCAATTTTTGTGTGAGTTGGTGAAACAACAAATTGTCTGGTGTATTGTGCTATATATGCTAGGTCGTAGATCTCTGAAAAATCCAGTGCAACAACCATTAGAGTACGACACGATTTATAGAAGAAAACCCAACCCATCTCCTTCAACTGAGCTTGGAGACATGGGAGAAGAAAGAACAAACCCTATGGATCTCATCCTACATCAACTGCAACTGCTGAGAGAAGAAAATGCCACAGTTCGCCACACCATAGCACCTCTCATCCGACCACCACCCATTAGTACACATTACAACCCGGCTGCAAAAGACTTAGTTCACTGGGTCCAAATTCCGCTTGAAGTAGGGGATTTCGAAATAAAACCCGCATCACTCTCTTTAATCCCAAAATACTATGGAATTGACTCTGAAGATCCCTTCCTCCACATCCAAGATTTCCGATCTGCTTGTGACACCATGAGTATCCCTGGGGTAGAAAAAGAATACATTTACATGAAAGCCTTCACCCACTCACTCAAAGACAAAGCACTCCAATGGCTTCGAAATTATGGGACTCCACTCACATCCTGGGACTCCTTAAGAGAGGCATTCATCAAGAAATACTTCCCAATAGGAAAGACAAATGCCCTGAGACAAGCCATATCTTCATTCACTCAGAAGAACAAAGAACCCATTCACGAGGCCTGGGAGCGTTTTAAGGAATTACAAAGGAAATGCCCGCATCATGCAATCCCCAAATGGAAATTGGTTCAGATATTTTATGAGGGCATAGACACATCATTCAAGAGAGTTATCGAAGGCTCATGTGACGGGAATTATATTAGCCGTGATGAACATTTTGTTTGGACTTTATTTGAAAATATGGCTGACAATTCGGTGAATAGTTCCTCAATTGAACAATACAGTGGGAACATGAGGACAGTCAATATCATTGATCATGAGAGATCTAGCAATGAGAATCCTGACAAATGGGAAACCTTCTCAAAACAAATGAACCTCATGACTCAAGCCATAGAAAAATTGACCATGAATAATCACACCAGCCATGAAGTTGACCACACCACATTCACCCATAATCAAGATATAAATTTTGAGACTGTGAATTGGGTGCAGAGAAATCAAGGAGGAACATATTCAAATAACCACAACACATGGAGAGAACAATCAAATTCTGGGTGGAATGGACAAAACAACTATCATTTCCAAAATCACACCCAACCCAGACAACCGATAGCACCGCCCGTGACTCAACCCTTCACCACTGTGGTAAACTTCGATGCCTTGGCTCAGGCAATACAATAACTAGCTATAGCTCAACAACAGGCCACTGAAGCTCAACAAAAAGCCAACTCTGAGAATGCCCGTCAATTCGCCGAGATCAGGTCATACATCCCAGCCTTGTCACCTCAACCGCTGCCCAATCCTAACACCAACAAGGCTAGTTCATCTGGAGTACTTCAAACTCCACCACCTGCCGGATCTTTCACCTCACCACCTGGTTTCCAAAACCAGAGTCAAGGATTTTTTACATCTTCTAGGACAAATCAAGGGAACCCACAACAAGCACCTAGAAATCATGTAAATTTCAAAACTCCATCTCGACCAAACCAATCTGCTAATGCGGTCACTCTGAGAAATGAAAAAACTACTTCTGCCTTCACCAGACCACGAGAGGATCAAATTGAAATTGAGGAAGAGATTAATGATGAAGAGATGCTAACTGAGACAACCATACCCCCTCCTACCTCCTCGACCATAACCATCCCCTTTCCCGGAGCTCTTCACCGAAGAAAACCTCGATCATCCACCATCGATCCAGAGTTAGAAAAACTGTTCTCGGATATTGTCATTGAAATTCCGCTCTTAAAAGCCCTCAAACAAGTCCCCGCCTTCTCCCGCTTCTTAAAGGAAAAATACACACCAAAAAGGAAATCAAGAGAAAAGACAAAGGAAAACCAAGAAGAAAAATATGTGCTGCCCCAAGCCACATTAAATGCCATTTCTCAATTCATGTCCCCCAAGAAAAAAGATCCAGGGGCACCCTTGGTTAAATGCACGATTGGAGAGTTGACTTTCGAGCGCACCTTATTAGATAATGGTGCCTCAATCAATCTTCTTCCTACCGCCATCCTAGAACATTTTGACTTAGGGAGACTGAAACCTGTTTCAATGATTTTACAAATGGCGGACCGCACTGTGAAGAGACCAATAGGATTTCTTGAAGATGTTATAGTCACAGTACAAGGTCATAAATTTCCTGTGGATTCTGTTGTTTGGATATGGATTCTCCCAACACACTGAGTGAAACACCCATCATTTTGGGAAGACCCTTCCTAGCTACAGCTAAAGCACATTTTGATTATGAGGGGGGCAAAGTCGAATTTTCAATCAATGGCAAAACCGTCCCTATTGAGCTGATCATACCCAATTCTATTGAATCTGAGACTGAAGACTGTGGTTGGATAGACAAATGTGTTGTACTCAATATACAAAATGACTTTGCTCCCATCCATCTCATCAAAGATCCTTTAGAGGTTAGTCTGAACACCTCTAGATCCACTTACAAAAATACTTCTCATGAAATTGCCACCTACAATCTGAAACTCGCACTAGAAGCTCCACCATGCCCTCTCACCGGACAAGAAATTGATGAGCTTGATAATGCCTGGGATACATTAGACGCTGAACTCACATTAACCTCAACCATGATCATGCCCATGATGGAACCACCATTTGAGACTATTTCTGTAATAGACTCAGGAAACACTACAACTCTGAATCCATCGACAACCACTGTTGAATTAAAACCACTACCCAAAGATCTGAAGTATACTTTCTTAGATGATGCTCACACTCTACCAGTCATTATCAATGCCAACCTAAATCATATGCAAGAGAGCCAACTAATGGAGGTTTTGAAAAAGAATTCCCGGGCCATTGGATGGAAGATAACAGATCTAAAAGGAATAAGCCCCACATTTTGCACTCATCATATATATCTGGAAAAAGATAGTAAACCCTCTCGAGAAATGCAAAGACGGTTAAATCCCAATCTGCGAGAGGTTGTGAAGAACGAGATCTATAAATGGGCAAGTGCGGGTATCATTTATCCTATCTCTGATAGCCCCTGGGTCAGTCCCCTCCAAGTTGTCCCCAAGAAGGCTGGATTAACAATTGTCAAAAATGAGAAAGGCGAGGACATACCCACCAGAGTAGCCACATCTTGGAGAGTCTGTGTCGATTATAGGAAACTCAATAAGGCTACTCGAAAAGATCATTTCCCATTATCATTCATTAACCAAATTATTGAGAAGCTAGCCGGAAAAGAATTTTTCTGCTTTCTAGATGGATATTCCGGTTATAACCAAATAGCCATACCACCAGAAGATCAAGACAAGACCACTTTCACTTGTCCATTTGGAACATATGTCTTCCGTCGCATGCCTTTCGGACTATGTAATGCCCCAGCAACATTTCAAAGATGCATGATGGGAATTTTCACTGATATGATCGGCGATTTTATGGAAGTATTTATGGATGATTTCTCTATATTTGGAGACTCTTTTGAGGAAACACTGGGATTTTTGGATAGAGTCCTCCAGAAATGCATTGAAGTGAACTTGATATTATCTTGGGAGAAATCACATTTTATGGTAAAACATGAGATTGTGTTAGGACATGTTGTGTCAAAGAAAGGAATGGAAGTAGATCCATCAAAAATCGAGACAATCACCCATTTAAGTCCAGCAATGAACATAAAAGGTGTTCGGTCCTTTCTAGGTCATGTCGGCTTTTACCGTCGCTTCATCAAAGACTTTTCGAAAATTTCCCGCCCTCTCACAAAATTACTGGAAAAAGATCAAGACTTCACTTTCACTGAGAAAGCATTTGAATCCTTCAAAACCCTGAAGAAAATCATCACTGAAGCACCCATACTACAACCCCGTGATTGGAACTGTGAATTTAAGATCATGTGCGATGCATCTGATTATGCTGTGGGGGCAGTATTGGGTCAAAGCAAAGATGGGAAACCTTATGCCATTCACTATGCCAGTAAACTCTAGATGATGCCCAAAAGAACTACACTGTGACTGAGAAAGAACTTTTGGCTATGGTGTTTTCCTTAGAGAAATTTCGATCTTACATCCTAGGATCCCACATCATCATCTACACAGACCACTCAGCTTTGAAATACGATGCTAAGCCTAGGCTCATCAAGTGGGTATTACTGCTCCAAGAATTTGATTTGGAGATTCGAGATAAAGCCGGAGCAAAGAATGTCATGGCTGATCATCTTTTGCGACTCCCTTCTTCAAACACAGACACAATCCCAATTTCCGATAATTTTCCAGACGAAAGTATCATGTATGTTTCTCAACTCCCTTGGTATGCAGACATCGTCAATTACATCGTCACCTCCACATTCCCTGATGATTGGACAAAACATAAGAAAGACAAAACCAAAGCCCAAGCCCGATACTATCACTGGGAAGACCCTTTGCTCTTCAAAGAGGGTACTGATTTGATATGGAGACGATGCATCCCTGAATCTGAAGTCAACAATGTCCTAACTCACTGCCACACTTCTGGGTGTGGAGGACACCACTCAGGGAAGCGCACAGCCACTAAAGTCTTACAATGCGGTTTCTACTGGCCCACACTCTTTAAAGATGCACATCATTTTGCTCAATCTTGTCCTGCCTGTCAGACTAATAGAACGATGACCCGCCGCAACATGATGCCCCTCCAACCCGTACATATAGTTGAGATCTTTGATACTTGGGGAATAGACTTCATGGGACCTTTCACCACCTCACAAGGCTATCAGCACATCTTACTCACTGTTGACTATGTGTCCCGTTGGGTTGAAGTCATTCCCACTCGCGCTGCTGATAGCGCCACTGTTGTTAAGTTCCTGAACAATCTCTTCTCCCGATTTGGATTACCCAAGGTGGTCATTAGTGATGGTGGAACCCATTTTCTAAACGCTTCAGTTAAGAATTTACTCAAGAAAAATGGGGTCGAACACCGGGTCTCAACTGTCTATCACCCACAGACTAATGGAATGGCCGAGCTGTCGAATCAAGAAATCAAGACCATCCTCCAGAAAATTGTCCGCTCTGATCGTAAAGACTGGTCTCAACACTTACCTTCTGCTCTTTGGGCCTATCGTACAGCCTTCCGTACACCCTTAGGAATGAGCCCATATAGATTGGTCTACGGAAAGCCTTGCCATCTACCTGTAGAGATACACCACAAGTCACTCTGGGCGATCAAGAAATGTCATTTGGATTATGATGAGGTTGGAAAGAAAAGACTATTGGACTTATCTGAATTGGAAGAATTGAGATCACAAGCCTAAGATAACAACCTGCCATACAAAGAGAAAATCAAGTTGTGGCACGATGCCAACATCTCGAGTAAAACATTCAAAGAAAATCAAAAAGTATGGCTATTTGATGCAAAATTGAAGTTATTTCCAGGAAAACTGAGATCGAAATGGAAAGGACCATACATTGTAACTCAAGTATTCGATAATGGCACGATAGAAATTTCTGACCCAAACACTAAAGCCACTTTCAGAGTCAATGGTCAAAGACTAAAACCCGTGGTTGAACCATCTGGTCCTATGCCTGTTTGCACAACATACCTTCTGCAGGAAAAATGAACCACTACATCGCAAAGCAGAGGCGTTAAATCATGCACTCTCGTGAGCCTCTCCTCACAGGTATCTTTTCATCTTACAGCTCGCATGTTTATTTTTACTGCATTGCATTAGATAAGTATGGGGGTACCTCTTTGCATTACATTTACAAAAAAAAATCATTTCACATCCCTTCTGATCCTCCTATTGCGCATTGTCTTCACCATGAGGACATGGTTTCTGTTAAGTATGGGGGGTGTGTCTGCATAGTTTTTCAAAATTGCATACTTTTAAAAAAAAGAAAAAAAAACTCTTTTGAAAATTCCCCTAAAAATATTTTCAAAAAAGCAAGAAAACCACCAAAAAATACATCCTTCCTAGTTCTATCCTATTTTGAGAAATCAGATCTTCACTGCATAGATCATAGACAGAAGCTGAGTTGACCCTAATTCACTTAATTCCATTAGAATTTCACTAGGCATGAGTTTTTACGCTTTCTTCAGGTCCATTTGGACTTTATTCTCTCAGTTCCACTAACTCTACTGATGAATGAACTTCTGTATCTAACTAGATCACCTGAGCAACTATAGCACTCTTAAACTCTTCAGTGGATATTAAGCAACTGCACATTGCACTTAGCTTGATTGAGTTTATTTTACGAGATACAATTACAATCTAGTTGAGGTGAGGAGTTGTCCTCTTGGTTGTACCAATGCCTGAACATTATCTATAGTCAGTGAAGGAACCTGACTCAGGAGCAACATGATCTCTCTAGTCTAAGTATGTCAGCAATTAAGCCAGTATCGCGCCTCCAAAGACAATATTAAAATCGATACTACCTTTTGATGCCAAAACCCAAAACAAAAACACCACAAAAAGGCATATCACAATACAAATGCCAAAAACCACCAATCATGCAAAGATGTGCAAAGCAAAAGCAAGGAAAGAAGACCACCAAATAACCCTTCTCCACCAAAAAGCCGTGGTAGCAGCCCAATGATGCTACTTAAATTTTTAAAAGATGCCCAAAGAGGCCCAGGGTTATGCTCTGCAAAAGGAAAAAAATGAGAGCAACGGACCAAAGCGGTCTACGGAAAACCCCAAAAATTAAGTCCCATTCTCCAATAACTATGGCATATTTTTCTATGCTGACATACTTGGGTGAAAGGAGAATATGCCTGAATCTAGGTGAGGACTGAGGCTATATGTATAGGGAATCATTCGGTACCTCGATAGATTGTGTTGATAGCTCGTTCTTTTGACTCACGAAAGCTAAAACTATCACTAACACTGTTTATATCCACTCAAGGTCAAAGAGAATACCTGTTTCTTAGGGATGAGCTGACTTGATCGACCTTCTGAAACCATGTCTGATTTTGTTGTAACTGAGAGGCTGTTGAAACTACAAAACTCAAGTCAAGTCGACTATTCGAAACAAATCATTAATTCATGGGTCAACTCTACTGAAGTTCGTGTATTTGTATAGTCATGAACTGAAACTCGAAAGACTTTGTGGGTATGTCAGCTGCAAACCCTCACCAGATCTATCTTGGCTATTCTCCTTATCCTTCATTATTTCTTATCTTACTTTTGCTCGGGACTAGCAAAATTTAAGTATGGGGGTGTGATGATTACAATATACATTGGTATAATACAATAAAATTATACAAAGATCAAACCCAATATTTGACATATAATCTGCAATCTTGCATAACTCACATGATTATTTATTCCATATTGATTATATATTGTGATAATGTATTCTCATGAATAAATCATCTACAATTAAAAGAGAAAATGAATGTGTAATGGATGTAATAATATAAGATGTTGAATTCCATTGACAATTTGTTGGAAAGAAAATGGGAGGGTCAAGAGTGAAAAAAATCCCCACTCTTTAATGTCATACATGCATGTGTGTCCTCTTTATTCTCTCTCTCTCCCCCCATAAAAACTAGTCGAATACATCATCTCTTGCCATGCATCTTCCCATGCAAATCATTAAACACCCTTGCATTAATATGTTTTTTCTTTACATGCATGGCATCCACACCTCTTCATGCAAAGTAGCCGTATGGGTGGCTATAAAAACACTCCCTCATGCATACCAGGGGTCTCTCTCAATTTTTTATGCACGCACATCACTCTTTCCCCCTCACGCATTTCTCCATTTACGCACTTTCCCTCCATCATGGATTTAGCCTCCCACTCGACCCCCCCTCTCACGCACTCTCTCTCTCTCTCTCGCCATATACCATCTTTCTCGTTTTTTTGTCTTCCGCAGGTACTGGAGCTGCGCATAGGGCCGGCCCCATCCCTTCCCGCAACCTCCTGGCATCACAGCCCAGGCCCTCTCTTCCCGACGCACAGGAGTAGCAACTCTCCCCCGTGCACAGCAAGCTGTTGCGTCACCTCCGTCTTGCCGCAGTCCGCAGCCGCACATCTACAGCAACCAGCGGCTCTCACCACCAGCGGCCAACCGCACTTCCCTCGTGCGCGCAGCTGTGAGTCCGGCGTTCATTCCCCGCGCACGCAGGTGCACCACTAGAGTGCACCCCACCAGCCTTACGCGGTTTTCTCGCGCAGCAGCTACCCACCGGCCACCATTCTCCATCACCCGCACATACGTGCATGAAGAGAGCATTCCCTCTCATTATTTCTCTCCCTCTCTCTTTATTTGCTTCACTTTATTTACATGTCAATTGCACTTATACCCTTGAACTCACTTTTTAAGTTATTTCAAGTATATCTTTTTGTTTCAACATTAATTAGTTGCAAGCATTAGATCATGTCTTTAATGTGCTCTCTAATTGCATCTACATTTTTTATATGTCATTGCATGTGTTGAAACATCGTCTTAAAACACTCGAAAAATACTAGGAAGCATCTCTGATAAGTTCGATCAAATTTGACATCCTCTAAAGAAAATCATCATCACATCTCATTTCATCGGATTGATATTAGAATCAAGTTTTAAATGTCGAATTAAAATTGCAAACTTACTTGGTCCCTGTGGAATCGATCCTCTACTTGCCGCATACTTGTTGCTTACATTCATCGTGCTTGTAGTTGTAATATCATTTGTTTGATTGCGATTTTTCGTGGAACAACAACGACGTGGTAAAATTATCTTTTTAAACCGCGGAAAAACGTATCAACACTCCTCCATTGGAGGGATAGTGATGCAGTGTGAAATGAAGAAATAGGGCCGCATTTTTATCTACTTTTTATCCGCTAATTTTATTTACGTTTATTTGAGTCGTCGTATTTTTAATTAAATAAACAGGATCGCCTGCGATCTCAATTAGTTGGAGATTTGAATTTCAAATTAGTCGGTTAGAGTCAACTTAGGATAATTAGTTTGAATTTGAATTTGAGTTGCTATTTTTGTAATCTCATCCTCCTATATAAAGGAATGATAGACTAGTTATCTAGACAGTTCAGTGATTTATAAAATTTGAGATTTTATCTCTATCTCCCTCTCTCGTCTTTCCCTCTCCCACGTGGTCTTCACGTTCTTCCTCCCCAAGTCCCTTGTGTTCCTGACGAGCTTCTTCCCCTCAATCCCTCCAACTTCTTCTACCACCGAAAATCCACCCACAAAATTATTTTCCGCCATCACGCCGAAGTTCATTCTGCATCAATTGGTATCAGAGCATGGCTTACACATCGTCCTCACGATCTGTCGATCCATACAAAAGTTCACGCAGTCATCATGCAACGAAGGGCCATCATTCATCGGAACGAAAACGACGATCCAACGAAGCTTACGACAAGGAGTTGATGGGCATGCTGCTTGAGTTCCAATCAAAGTTTCGAGATTGGATGGCTGACTTCAAGACCCTATGCGCGGCCGAATCACAATCTCCCGCTACCGAAGCCGTTGTCCAGTTTGTTGACGAAGAAGAACTCGTCGCCGATGATGATTTACTCGCTGTCCGGGCCATTTCAGGAGGTAAAAATTATGACCTGCTTGCTGCCCAAGCATATTCAGATTGGGATTTTATCATTTGTGCCCCTCCGAGATATCGCAATATCAGTTATGCCCCTATCTTTTGGGTAATATCAGTTGTGCCCCCGACTTCTTGCCAATATTTCACTTGTGCCCCTCAGAGGGGCATAACTGATAAAAATCTTTTATCAGTTATGCCCCTCTGAGGGGCACAAGTGAAATATTGGCAAGAAGTCGGGGGCACAACTGATATTACCAAAAAGATAGGGGCATAACTGATATTGCGATATCTCGGAGGGGCACAACTGATAAAAACCCATTCAGATTCACAAAACCCTCCGGAATCGATCTACGCCCCATCCGTTGCACCCGTACACCTTGTTACGACACCACGA
The DNA here is from genome assembly GCA_037367405.1 of Ottelia alismoides. Taxonomy (NCBI): domain Eukaryota; kingdom Viridiplantae; phylum Streptophyta; class Magnoliopsida; order Alismatales; family Hydrocharitaceae; genus Ottelia; species Ottelia alismoides. Next base: position 268,605 of record JAZKJV010000830.1, read on the forward strand.
ACCCAGTCACAGCCCCACCAACGCCGCAAACCACTGCCAACCCCGTCACCTTTGCGGCACCATCACCAGCCTCTATGCTCTTCCCGGCGAGCCCCTCTGCCCCACCACCACCGTCGTTTTCCCTCCTCACCACCAACGCACCCCCAGCACCAGAAACCCCAGCGCCCCCTTCCGCCCTCCATGCTCCATCGTCGATGCCCCCTGCCCCCATGTCCCCTCCCGCAAATCCCACACGCCCCGTAATTCCTCCCGCCCCAGCCCTTGCACCCCCATCGGCCCCTTCCCCAAACTCCAGCGACCCCCCTGCCCCACCCTCATCGCCGCTACCAACCCCAAGTGCCGCCCCTGAGCCTCCGTCGCTGCCCACCCCGCAAACCCCCTCTTCCCTCTCTCCAGCACCCATCGCCCACCCCGCAACCCTCCCCTCACCCCTCCGATATCGCCTCCTCAACCACCCATCGTCGCCGGCATATCTCCCTACCCCCTTCCCCACCAACCACGACAATACTACCCAAAAGCTTACCACAAAACCCCGATGAGGCTACCCTCCTGTCACTATGCGCCACCACCATCGGGTCTACACGCGCGGCCGCCCTCGCGAGATGGTGCGCAGCCATGCGATCACGAGGCGCAACCCTAGTCGACGAACTCAACGCCGCCCCTGGAATCAGAGTCTCTGTCGCCGCCACTGCCAAGGGAAGGGAGGATAAGCCCTAGGCGCCCGTTCAAAAGGAGTCGAATCCCATAAAATTAGATATAAGAGGTTAATTTGGGACATTTACAGGGAGACCCCTGCTCCCAAAAGTTTTTTATCAAAAAGGTTATTGGGAGGAGTTATGCTATGAATTCAATTTAATTGAAGGGGTACGAAAATTGCAACTCACCCCCCAACTGCAGAAATATTTAAAGGGGAGTGCTGAAAGAAGGAAATTTGGGAGGTTTCCTTATCCTATTAGGATTAGGACCATGAGTTTCACCTATTTAAAGGCCCCATGGCTTCATTCATTGGACACATCTTCCCCTCTACTCTCCTTGTGCTATTGCTTTGCTATGGATTCTCCAAAGGCCAAGTCGTTGTCATCAGCCTCTCATGAGGCATACAACCATGTTTTCTCCTCTGGCTCGTCCTCGGTAAGAATATATTTCTTACCCATTGATTTCATTAGGCTCATGAATTGCATGGCTCATAACTCGTAGTTGGATCCGTCCATCTTCACAATAGGCGCAGAACCTCTGAAGGCGCCTGTAGTAGGATCTCAATCTTGCTTTCGGACATTGTGACTGGAGAAAACAGGGGTTGTAGACAAGATAAACTTTGGTCTACACTGGCAAGACTAGGTTTGGTTGCATGTGTAGACTTTTACGCAACCAAACCCATCAACCTGGAAGCGTAGGAGAGGAGCCCCTTAGGAAGACAATGATCGAACCCTAGAGGCGGCGGGACCCTAGGGATGGCGGTAGTGGCTCACGAAGAAGGACAGCGGCAGCAAATCACGACCGAACCCTAGGGCCGGTGATGCAAACAAAAAATTGCAACGGTAGTAAATAATTTTTAGAGGAAGAAATTTAGAGGGGAGAAGAAGAAGAGAAGAACACGCTAATTGCTCGGGATTTTGGAAATGAACTGCGAAGATCGCGTCGAGGGAGAGATAGAGACAAAGAGAGATAAAACTCAATTTTATATCATCTGAACTGTACTATCTTACAATAAACTACTAACCCGTTTATATATGAGGGGTGGAATTAGAAAAATAGAAAGTGAATTAAATTCAAATTTAAATTGACTCTAATTGATTTGAATAAAAATTCAAATCAACCTTATCCTAATCGACTCTAATTGTAAATTCGAAATTCAAATTAAAAATCGAATAACTAAGTTGAGATCACACGCGATCTCTTTTATTGAAATAAAATTGCAACAATTCGAATAAACGTAAATAAAATTAGACTCTAACTAACAGATAAAAATCAGCCCTATTTATTAATTCAACGCTGCATCAATTCTCCCCTGCTTGAAAATTCGTCTCCTTACGAATTGCTTAATCTTTGCACGCAGTTGGAGAATTCGATGTTGAAATTGTAGTTTCAAATTCCCACAATCATATCCTTTTCAACGTTACGTTTGTATTTTTTTCCAATTGGAAGGCGTCTCTACAATTTTCATATCCCTTCACTTAAAAGGATTCCATAGCATAACATATCCTCCAATTGCCCCTTTTGATAAAAACTTTTGTAAGGGGGGCCTTCCCTGCAATTTCTCCAAATTAAATCCTCATTCCAAATTTCATGGGATCCGCATACCATAGATAAGGAGCCCCTCGTTAGGGTTCTCCGCTCTTTTTCTTGGCAGTGGCGGCGGCAAAGGCTTCGACTCCAAGGGCGGCATCGAGCCCTTCGGCGGGTTGCGGCTCGAGATCGCATGGCTACGCCCAACCTCGCGAGGGCGGCCGCGCGTGTCCCCCCAATGGCGGTCGCGGCGTGGGAAGGAAAGGGACAGGCGGTGATGATCTGGGAGGCAGCAACCTGTGGTCGTGCACAGGCGATGGCGCGTGCATCGATGAATCCACGCTCGTGGATGGTGGAGGCGGCGCGCAGGTCGCGCACACGTCGCGGCTAGCCGGAGAGCAACCTCGTGACTGTCGGAGGTTGTGCGCAGGCATGTGTTGCTTGGCTGGTTGCGACGTTATGGTCGTGACGGGCACAGTCGATAGCGGCAGCGGCGAAGCACATCCTTCTTTGCATGCAACATAAAGGACCACCGCAGGGAGATCAACAAGCTCCTCCGTGACGCTTTTGTCGTATATGGGCCTCGTGTCCTCCTCCTCGTCTAGTATTAAAGTTGTATCGGGAAAGTATGTGTCTTGTATTAAAATATCTTCATTTTCTGGGTCGAAATCGGATGCAACGCTCTGATTTTGTCGCGGATGGACGAATCTTCATTGAATATCGTGTCCAACCATGCTTGTACTTTGACGCTTGATATAAGTCGATGCTTGAACTTCTTTGATCGTGAACGTGAGCCGTTTCCGAGGCGTCTTAAATTGAATTGCAAACGTCAATACACGATATGATCGTCGAATCATAAGAACGATTCGGTTGCCATGCTCTTATACCAAATGATGCAAACAAAAATTTGCAACGGTAGAAAATAATTTTTAGTGGAAGAAATTTAGAGGGGAGAAGAAGAAAGAGAAGAACACGTCAGTTGCGTGGGATTTTGGAGATGAAGTGCGAAGATCACAGTTGAGGGAGAGATAGAGACAAAGAGAGATAAAGCTCAATTTTATATCATCTGAACTGTACTGTCTTACAATAAATAAACTACCAACCCTTTTATATAGGAGGGTGGAATTACAAAAATAGAAAGTGAATCAAATTCAAATTTAAATTGACTCTAATTGATTTGAATAAAAATTCAAATATGTCTTAGCCTAATTGACTCTAATTTTAAATTCGAAATTCAAATTAAAAATCGACTAACTAATTTGAGAATACACGCGACCTCTTCTATTGAAATAAAATTGCAACAACTCGAATAAACGTAAATAAAATTAGACTCTAATTAACAGATAAAAATCAGCCCAATTTATTAAATCTGTGATGCATCAGGCGGCGGGACCCTAGGGTTGAAGGGAGGCGCGTGACGGAAGGGGGCGCATGAAGGGCGGCACGCGTGGAAGGTGGCCGAACGGCGGCGTGCGTGGAGGAGAAGCGGTGCGGCGACGGGGGCGCACGGGGCTTGAATGTGGGGGGCTAGGTTTAGGGTTCGGTACGAAAGCTCCGATCCAGGACCGTCGCTCTGACACCATGTTGGGAAAAATAAGAGTTGTGTTTATTCCTTGAGCCCTAGACTCTCTTATATAGGGAGAGGCCTATGGGCAAATTACATACGGTAGACAAACGAAAAGAACAATAGATAAAAGGTACAAGAACATAACATAATACAATATTCACATAAATTCCTTGAAAGAATTATATGAATCAAATCCATATGAATATTAATTATTATGCATCATCATTCTTTAAAAAAAATTTTGTGAACCATATTCACAAAAATATCCTTATAGGAAATTGATTATGACTAACAATTATTGTCCCAATATTGACATCACATAGTACGCGTCCTAATCCAATTAGGACTCGTGAGATACAAATACAGATATTTGAAGATAATGTTTGGCAGATCAGACTATCCACGTGTAATGACTTGAAATTTGGATAACTATCCAATTTCAGTGTTTATACCACTTTTAGCGAAATGTGTCACTTACAAATGTTGAGCTCAAACTGAAAAGATTCACACTTTAAGTCAGCTCAACGGAACACACTACGCTCTCCATGAGCTGGAGAATGTATCAATGACCTGAACCCAGCTTCCTTAGCTATTTTTACTCATAGTTCAAACCATTTGGAGCTTAGAAATGAGCTCAATGAGTGTGTTCATTTCCATTTACATCATTTCATTTTCTAACATTTAGATGATGAAATCAGAATTAGAATTGGACATTGGATTCAAATTAAATGAGACTTAATCTAATTAATTCTCAAATCATTAAGCTAAGAAGTAAAGCCACTAAAATCCATCAAGTTTCAACATTGTCTCGGAATGGAAGCGTCATGGTAGATGTGTTGGACATGCGAGCCCATGACGAGCCGTTATGCAATAAATGTTATTGCGAATATCATTCCCTGATCTGAAATGAAAAATGAATAATTTGCATAATAGGTCCCTTAATACAATTAGGGTTATGTACCATGGCCATCTTAATGATCATACAGTTGTTGATTCAATTATTGAATCATAGAGGTTGGTGCTTAGATGAATATCTAATGAGTTAGATTGAGGACTCATCAAGCACCGTCAAATGATTATTAAGAGATGATCTCCAGCCAGAGTAGGAGATGGCAATCCTATCTCAGTTAGGCTGATATCTGACCAACCTCTCCTCTGCATAGGAACAGAGATTCGGAGGTGTCAGATTAGTTAGGTCAAAGAGTTGACTTAATGAGATCGAGATAACCAAAGTCCTATATCGTATGCTGTCACGATACAGGCACGCATCCTCTGACCGGAGACAGATGTGTTACTATATGTTTGAGTATGTACATTTGGCAGACCAATAGGTTGATGACCTAATCAAGGTCTATACACCGGTGCGCTGGTGTGCATATAAGGGCATATGAACCGGAAGACATGATCTCACTCATTAGATATTGGGAAGAATCAAATTCCATGCGCATGATCGTCTCGCTTTGGAAGCTTGACTGAATTTGTAGGTTTGATATATACTTTTGGAAAGTATATGATCAAGACCTAGGTATGATATATACTTTTGGAAAGTATATGATCGATACCGACTCCCAATGATCGAACGAGAAACTTACTTATAAAATCATGAAGTAGACAGTGTAAAGTTGATCTAATACTTCGGGTTTAATCTGAGTCTTCCAGTATGCAGGATGTACAGGTATTAGGAATACCTGAGGGTGATGTGATCATAAACGATTGTATAACCATGACGCTTCCATTCCTAGGGAGTGATGAAAAGGGTCTGGATTTTAGTGACTCCTCTCGGTAGAGAAGTAATCTGATCTTAGTCCAAATGTTGGACATTGATCTGAATATGATTCAGATGCAATGAGAAGATTAGATTTGCGGTCTTGATTTAATCAAGCATTTATAGGAGGCCTGCGATCTGGTTTTGAGATATGATCTCAATATCCATGTCACTATACGTGGAACAATACAATCGCTCTGTCCTTATCTCCAAGTATTCGCGGATAAAGCGCATTATCCTTGAAAGAGTTCATGGATAATTCTATTGTTGATATATGTATCCGAGCATTGAGAAAATGGATAATTAAATGTGATTTAATTATCATGAATAATATGAATTTGATTCATATTATAAGGAGAGTTATCTTAGATGATTAAATGTGATTTGATTATCAAAGATGTAAATAATGTGAATGTGATTCATATTATTTGAGCACATGAGAATAAGTTATCCAATATAATTAAATGTGATTTAATTATTATGGATAAGAATAATGTGGATAGTAATATCCAATTATTCATAATATATTATAAATGTGATTTATAATGTATTAGAGAGAGTTAATTATAATTTATATTTGTTGATTAATTATTAATGTGTATTGGATACACATTGTCTAATTAATTGACAATGTAAATTATATGTTGTTTTGGGTTGTGAATATGATTCACAAATTTCCAATGTCAAGATTGCAATATTCTCAAATATAATTGTGAATTATTTTTGATGAATAAATAACCAACAAAAGTTGTTGGAAATAAATAATGGAGAAAAACAAGGATGCATGCAATCTCATGGATTTCCATGAGATTGCCCCCACATGCATATTCTCTCCTTATTTGTTGGATTGATTTATATTTGATTTTGTCAATTATATTTTAATCTAAAGTTGTTGGTTTTTACCAACAACAATCTTGACCATTGGATTGACATAAATCAATCTCATCCATTGATTTTATGTGTCCCATGGATTGAGATCCATGGATCCCAAAACCCTATAAATAGAGAGGCATACCATGCTCTCTATTTTACACATACAATGCTTGAGAAGCATCTCTCTCTCTTTCTCTCTACAAGCCATCTCTCTTCCTCTCATGGCCGTCCACCATGGATGACCTAGAGAGGTTCTCCATCGCTGCGGCATCGTCGTTATGCTGCCCGTTCTTCTGCTCGTGGATCTCCGTCTCCTTCGGTGCGCCTTGCTCGTGAAGAAGACGTCGGATCTCGTGTGTCGAGATCAGGAGATCCGCCGCTTGGATCATCAACATAGATTGCGAGAAGCACGCGGTTCATCCACGCGCTCGCAAGCGTCTCCTCCGTCGGATCGGACTTGAGACAGGAGGCCTCTTCGTTTAGAGACTCGATCGCAACCACGCTTCAAGAGGTAATCCTATTACTTATTTGTGGTTTAGACGAAACGATCCGAGAAGTGTTCTTGGATCATGTGGTTTCGTCGTAAGAAAATTTTTTTAAATTCCGCTGCATTGAGCAACTAGCGCGACTAGTCGCTCCTCGTCGTATTCGATACGACGCTCACGCTTCTGTGATGCGCTTGAGGATCTAACCATATCCTTCAAGATGATCTATTGAGATAGATGTAACCTCGAGTATTCCCAATATTCAGTCATCCTTCATACTGAAAGACTTTGATATATCTGAAGTTCACCCTAATTTGAATGTCTTCTTTGAAACATATCAATAGATTTTTCATTTTCGATAATTGGGCAGAAGTATTAAGCATATACTTTCCAAAAGTATATATTAATATCTAGAATTCGTATCTTATTTCATAAATAAGATGACCATGTGTGGAACTCTTTATGACCTCAAAATATCTCATGAGTGGGCTCCGTCTCCCGATTCCTCAAGTATGAACCAGTATGATTCCTTTGAGAGATCATACTTCTCATAAGTCTTCAGATGCACACCAACTCGATGGTTATGGACCTTCGTTATGAAGAAAGTAAATAAAAATTTATTTACTACGCATTACGGAAACGCGGAATATTAGCAAGCATTTGTCAAAACAGTCTTAGTTCGTCGTGTGAACTAGAAAATGTAGCACAACAAATTGCGCATTCAGAAATTATAGATTCTGAGGAAACAATTTCCAGAAAAATCATGATAATGAATATAAAGAAAAAGCAGGATTACCTCTTGAAGCATGAGTCTCTAAAGTAAGAAACCTCCCGAATCAAGTCTGATTTGTAGAAGTCTCCCTCGTAGGCGCGAAGATGAATCGCGTTGCTTCCCACGAATCCGAAAGTCGACCAGAGAAATAAGAAGAGTATGAGAGATGGATACTCTCAAGACTCTTCTATATCTCAAGGGGCACGAAATTTCTAAGGACTATTGTTCTCTAAAATTGGGTTGCAAAAGAGAGGGCATTGCCCTCCTTTTATACTTACACTACATGTCCAACATGTGTGTTGTAGTCCCTTGGATTTTAAATCAAGGGTTTAGAGCAAGTCCTAATTCAATAAGGATTGTCTCCTTTTTATCCATAATCAATATTAACTAATTAACAGTAAATAAGCTGCAACATAGCTTAACTAAAATTAGTTAAAGTTGTTGCCATTTTATCTATTAATTAATTAACTTGATATCCCCATTATCAAATTTGAAGAAATTATGGAATTAATCCTCAAAGCCTATGAATCATATTCATGAGCCCAAAATTAAATGTAAATCCAATTGACATCTACAAAATTAATATGAATCAAATTCACACAATTTCATACCTCGAAAATATTAAGTAAATCATATTTACATAAATATTTATATGAACCATATCCATATAAATATTAATTATTGTGAATCACCATTCACATTAATTAATGAGATATATTTGTGAATCTTATTTACAAAATTGCGCTTATAAAATAATGCAATATTACAATATTGACATCAATAGGTATGAGTCCTAATCCAATTAGGACTCATGAGATGCAAATGCAGATACTTGGAGATGATGTCGGGGAGATCATACTATCTATGTATAAGACTTGAAATGTGGATAACTATCCGATTTCAAGGTTTATACAATTTTTGCAAAAATCCATCACCTATGAATGTTGAGCTCGAGCTGTAACACTTAACACTCTCAGTGAGCTCAACAAAACGCATCACACTCTCCATGAGCCGGAAAAAGTATCAGTGAGCTAAATCCAGCTTTATTGACCATTTCTAATCATAGTCCAAACCATTTGGAGCTAAGAAATGAGCTCAAGGAGCTTGTACACTTCCATTTCCATGACCATTTCTGTTTCCAACATTTGGACATCTAAATTGGAATTGGAATTGGAAATTGGATTCAAATGAATTGCGATTTAATCCAATTAAATCACAAATCATCTAGCTAAATGGAGACACTAAAATCCATCATGTTTCATCACTCCCTCGGAATGGAAGTGTCATGGTAAATGATCCATTACAACAAAACTCAATACTCATTCATCCTTCACACTGAAAGACTTTGATAAATCTGAAATTCAAATCCTGATTGTCTTCTTCAGAATATATCAATAGATTTCTCATTTGATAATTGAGCGACAATATTAATCATATACTTTCCAAAATTGGCCGACTAGACCTAGTCGAGTCGGTTACTGTAACTACTTACCACTCCCACTGCATGGCAGATATCTGGACTAGTACACATCATGGCATACATCAAGCTTCCTACAGCCGACGCATAAGGGCATCCGGTCATGCCTTTCTTTTCCTAAACAGTTTGAGGAGTCATCCCTTTAGGTAGGTGAATACATGTCTTAAGAGAAGGAAGCGTTTCTTGAAATTATCCATGTTGAATCTTTCCAAGATCTTCTTGATGTATCCTTGTTATGATTGTCCCAATATTCTCTTTTGTCTGTTTCTGAACAGGAGAGGTAACCGACTCGACTAAGCCTAGTCAGCCATTAGTCGGTCAACCCGACTAATCGGGTCGACTACTCGGTTGACTCTTACAAAGATATTTTTTATTTTTTAAAATTTTGTTTAGTGTGCATGCCCCAAGCACCAAATACCTAATTCCACCATTTCTTTCAAGTGCCTCTGCATTGTGATACATCAACAGTAAGGCGACAATGCAAGCAAGCATGCATACATACATATAATCTCAACATTTAAAGAACTAGGAAAATTTCCTGGACTCTAGCATAATCTTTGGGCAGTTCTTGCATCACTTAGATATATGCATCATTGATTGCATCTAAAACACTACCTTCAATGTCTTTTGTTGCACTAAATGACCAAGAATACCCATAAGCCGACCAATGAACGCTTCTGATGCGATTTTTCATTGATTGTTCTGTAAGATGATAATGATCCTATATTTAAATTTCAACATTAAAAAACTCATCATCAATACACAAAACAATTGAACTCACTGCTAGTCTAGCGACCTTCGCAAGCTACATTTCAATTTCTATAGGTAATCTCTTTTTTCACTCCTTGTGTGATATCAACATCTTAGATTTCTTGTTTTGTTGGTCTGTCTGCAAACATCATACATCAAATAGGTCAATTATAGAGGCAGAGGCATACATAATTTTCATTCTAAAAGTATGGCCAAGCATCGGAATATGCAACACATTTAATTTACATTCAGCAACTACCCTCTCCAAATCAAGGATAGCCCTCTCAAGCATAGGGCCTTTTGGCCTTATTGTAGTTTCTTTCACTCGTGTAGGGTCTACCTACAAAAATTCAAAGAGGCTACCATCAGAGTGAACATACAATTCATTACATAACAACATCAGAGACATCAAGCATGCCATTTCTTTTAAAATACATTGTGTAAAAAGTATTTGGTGCTTGGGGCATGCCTAGTCAATTACTTCTTTTGTTTCATTATGATAGTATAGAAAATATACAAATCTATGCAAATATATAATAATATATGTATAAAAATGATTTATATATTTAAAATAATTAAAAAAAATTCAAAACCGATTAATGACCGACTGAATCTGATTAGTCGCCCGACTGCCGATTAATTCTTAGTCAGAGGCCCCACCGACCGAGTACCGACTATCGATTTCTGCAACCTTGGGTAACGACTTACCACTCCCACTGCATGGCAGATATCTGGTCTAGTACACATCATGGCATACATCAAGCTTCCTACAGCCGACGCATAAGGGCATCTGGCCATGGCTTTCTTTTCCTCAACAGTTTGAGGAGCCATCCCTTTAGATAGGTGAATACCATGTCTTAAGGGAAGGAAGCCTTTCTTGGAATTATCCATGTTGAATCTTTCCAAGATCTTCTTGATGTATCCTTATTATGGTAGTCCGAAAATTCTTTTTTGTTTGTTTCTGAACAGTTTCAAACCCAAGATATAAGAGGCTTCTCCGAAATCTTTCATCTCAAAGGTATTGGACAACCAGATATACACAAGTCATCATCCATGTACCATTCCAACAATAAGGATGTCATCTACATAAAGCACAAATGAACACGATAGCGCTCCCATTAAGCTTCTTGTACACACATGGTTCATCCGAATTCTGCACGAAATCATAGCTCTTTATGGTTTCATCAAATCGGATGTTCCAACTACGAAAAGCATGTTAAAGCACATAGATGAATTTCTTCAGCTGGCATACTTTTTCTTCCTCAACTATGAAGCTCTGGGCTACTCCATATAGATATCCTCTTCGAGGTAACTATTGAGAAAAGTGGTATTGACATCCATCTGCCAGATGTCATAATCAAGGTGTGCACCTATAGTCAGCAATGCCATGATAGATTTGAGCATGAGCACAGGAGAGAATGTCTTATCATAATCGATGCCTTCTCTCTATGTGTAACCCTGGCAACGAGTCGTGCTTTGAAGATCTCTACCTTCACATCGGATCCCCTCTTTCTTTTGAAGATCCATTTGCACCCAATGGGTTTGACTCCTTTAGGTGGATCTTCGAGGGTCCATACACCATTCTTGTGCATGGAATTTATCTCAGACTTCATTGCTTGCATCCGCTATCCATGTCGCGATCACCCAAAGCTTCATCAAATGAAGTTGGCACACCATCAGACTATTCTGATACATAGAATCCATACCTTTCAGGTTGACTTACAACCATAGAACTCCTTCTAGGAGGTACGGCTGTGTTATTTCAAATATCTCTTCAGTTTCTTGTGTAGGAACTTCATCAGTCTTGTTAAATTCAATTAGTTTCTTAACTTCATTATTTTCTTGACTTCTAAGGAATTCATCTTCCAGAAATTTGATGTCTCTAAAAACAAATATTTTTGAGTCTCAGGATTCAATACCATTCTTTACGTATCTAATGAAGTGGCATTCTCTAGTGCGGGATTCCAACTTACTTGTGTTGGGAAAATAGAGAGAGTTGTTTATTCCTTAAGCAATAGGCTCTCTTATATAGGGAGAGACCTATAGGCAAATTACATAAAGTAGACAGAGGGAAAAATAATAGATAAAACGATACATAAACATGAAATATATCTCTACATTCCCCCTCAAGATGGAGCATAGATATCTATCATGCCACTTCTGGAAGGACCACCTAAGTAAGGCTTTGGTGAAAATGTATGTTGTCAAGTCTCCTGAGCTGACATGGGATGTAGAAATGAAGCCCTTCTGGATCATATCACGTATATAATGGCAATCAATCTCAATGTGCTTTGTCCTCTCTTGAAATGCAAGATTATTAGCAATGAATAAGGCAGTCTGATTGTCGCATTCCAATGACATGGGAAGAGGAACATCTATATGTAGATCTGACGGGACTGCTCGGACCCACATCACTTCTGTACATGCTTGGGTCATAGCTCTATATTCACATTCAGTACTAGATCTAGCAACAACGGTTTGCTTCTTACTTTTCCATGAGACAAGTGACTCTCCAACAAATATAGCAAATCCTAATGTAGACTTCCTGTCCTTGGAGCACCCTGCATAGTCTGTGTCTATGCATGTTGAGAAGTAATAGTGTCACCCTTTTAAATAGCAGCCCTGCACCTGGAGATGACTTAAGATACATTAGTATCATTCGTATAGCATCCATATGTACCTGACGAGTTGTTCCATGAACTGGCTCACTCAACTGACTGCAAATGAAATATCATGTCGGGTAATGGTAACATAAAGAAGCTTTCCCACCAGTTCCATGTATCTTCTCCTGTCAACCTCATCAGTATCATCATCATACAACTTCATGCTCGGATCCATAGGTGTAGTAGCGGGTCGACATCCAAGCAAACCCGTGTCACTTAGCAAGTCAGTGACATAGTTTCTCTGAGTCATCACAAGTCCTTGTTGATTTCTGGCAAACTCCAATCCCATAAAGTATATAAGAGCTCCTAGATCCTTGGTAACAAATTCATGGCCCAGAAATTCTTTTGCTCTTTTTATTCCATGTATATCATCTCCTGTAATAAGTATATCATCAACATACACCATAATAGCAGTCGTACCTCTGGAGGTCATATGTACGAAAAGAGAATGATCTGCATTCGACCGTTTGAACCCTTGCTTCTCAAACAAATCTGAGAGCTTCTGGAACCAAGCTCTCGAGCTCTGCTTAAGGCCATAGATTGCCTTATGAAGTCTACATACCTGTGAAACTCCCCCTCAGCAGCAAACCCTGGCGGTTGATGCATGTAGACTTCTTCCTGAAGATCACCATGCAAAAAAGCATTCTTGACATCCAACTGAAACAGGAGCCAATCTCGAACCACGGCAACAGATAAAAAAATCTGTAAAGTAGAATGACAAGCAACTGGAGAAAATGTGTCAAGATAATCCAACCCCGTACGTCTGAGTAAACCCACGAGCAACCAGTCGAGTTTTGTACCTATCAATGTTACCATCTGCATTTTGCTTCAATGTAAATACCCATTTGCAACTTATTATAGATGCCCTAGAGGGAGATGGAACAAGGCTCCAGCTACCTCTTGACTGAAGAGCCTCCATCTTTTGCTCCATAGCCAGACGTAATCTACTATCAGTCAATGCCTCCCGGTATGTCTGTGATATGTCCACAGTGGACAAAGCAACTGCAAACCTCCTGAAGTCACTCATCAGACGCTCAAAGGTGACATGAGAAGCAATCGGATATGAAGTACATGAACGTTTTTGCTTCCTCAGAGCAATAGGCAAATCAAGTTCTACATCTTTTGTGCCACCTGCCTGATCATCCCCTTCTTGAAATAACCCCTGCTGAGAAATACATCAGACCCATCATTAGACATAATGTTGACAGAACAAACCTGGGGCATGCTGGATGATTGACCATGATCATGAGCAGGGGTTGGCCGTCAACTGTAGTGATGTGGTAGAGGGAGGAACCAAAACAATGGGAGGAGGTAATGCTGGTGGAGGTGGTGGTGGAGGTGATGGTGTGGACATAGGTGGAGGAGGAATATAAATCTCATCATCTGAATTTGATGGTGCCAACCTGTCGCCAGTATGGGAAAAGAACATGACTGACTCAAAAAATGTTGACACATACACTAATATAATACCTCCTGCGTAACGGATCATAGCAACGATAACCCTTTTGAGTCCTGGAATATCCAACAAAAACGCATTTGACAGCTTTAGGAGAGAGTTTTAAAGGTATCCTCTCCCCCAGCATCGATAAGGGCATACGGTTAATGAGGTATCATGCTGTGAGAACCACATCACCCCAGAATGAATGTAATGCACAACTCTGGACAATGAGAGTACGAGTGACATCAAGAAGGTGACGGTGCTTTCTTTTTGTGACGCCGTTCTGTTGGGATGTGTAAGCACAAGATGTTTGATGAAGGATGCCATGAGATGAAAAGAATTGAGATAGTATATGGGTATAAAATTCAAGAGCATTATCAGTTCATACAATTTTGACAGAGGTGGAAAAAACATTCTGTACTTCTTTAATAAAATTCATAATAGCATTGCCCGCTTCTGATTTATTCTTCAATAAGAAAACCCAATACATACGACTGAAATCATCTACAGCAACTAAATAGAACATGTGTCCCTGCTGATCGGGAACACGACTTGGCCCCCAAATTTCTATATGAAAAAACTCAAAAGGGAAGCTATTGCTCCAACTCTGGTGACTATGAAAGACAGACCGATGTTGCTTCCCAGACTGACGTGCTTCATAATTGAACGACGAGCGAGGTGAGATCTGGGGAAGGATTTGATGCAGTTTCTGAAGTGGAAGATGACCAAAGCGCAGAGGCCATAGGTAAGGAGAGACAGGCCCAGTAGAATGAGAGGATACTCCAGCATATGGTGTTTGGACCAGTCGATACAGCCAGTCCTGCTCACAGCCACACCCAATCACTCTGGCCGTAAGAATGTCCTGAAACACAAGAGATGATGATGGGTCAAATATTGCTCGACAATGTAAATCCTTAGTAATCTGACTAATCGACAGTAAATTCATTGAGAAATTCGGGGCATGCAACACATTCTGCAACTGCATAGATGGCATCAAGGTAATCCCCTTTTATCCTGTAATGGGAGAATGAGTCCTATCTGTTGTGACCACTGTCTTTTCTAGAGAAACCTGCTTGTAGGATATGAGCTGTTTTTTGTCTCCATACAAACGATGTGTTGCACTGGAATCTATAATCTATTCTGAGATACATCAATCATGATGAGAAGTAGAGGTATGAGCACTACCTGAGGTACTAGCCCTTGCAGTAGCAACAACATCCGAGTCGCTCTCTGAAACAAGTGAAGGAGTACTGGCTGGGGGCATGATATCTCCAATCGAGCCACGAATTCATCATACTGCTGGTCGGATGCGGGTGGAGCGACATGATGTTTAATCTGCTCTGCTACGCGGGAAGATGCTGGGAAACCATGCTTGGAGTAGCATGTATCTTCGGTATGACCAGATCGATGACGGTAGGTACAAGGTGGTCCACGACCACGTCCACCTCTACCAAGTGGTCCCTATCCACGGAATTGAGATGGGTCACCTCTTCCACGAGAGGTCGTCATAGCAAAAGAATTTGGCACTAGAGCAGGGCTTGAGATACTGATCCAGCTCAATCAACGAAATGCATCCTCCATGGGAGGAATGGTAGCATCTGCCAGAATCTGAGAACAAGCAGTCTCATACTGTGAGTCTAGAGAGGCTAGAAAGGCACACGCCATCGTAGCATTCCGGTATGTCTTCATCTGCTCTAAAGTAGCTGTGAGGGGCATGAAGCTATGAAGCTTCTCAAACATTCCCCGCAATACAGTGTAGTGAGCATGCAGGGGTCGACCATTCTGCTTTATAGTGAACATGTCATGCTGAAGCTGTAGAATTTTTGTCTCATTCTTGGCCTGTGAATACGTGGCAGCAAGAATGTCCCACGTGACTTTGGCAGTGAGTTGATGCAAGACATCGTTTGCAATGTCTGGAATCAAGGTACCAGACAATCAGACCTGAGCATATGCGTCATCTGCCTCCCATGAGGCATACAACCATGTCTTCTCTGTCGGCTCTTTCTCGGTAAGAATATGTTTCTTACCATCGACTTCATTAGGCTCACGAAGTGCATGGCCCATAATTCGTAGTTCGACCCATCCATCTTCACAATAGGCGCAGGACCTCTGAAGGCGCCCGTAGTGGGAATATCTACCTTAATTTCTGACATGATGACTAGAGACGACTAGGGTTGTAGACTAGATAAACTTTGGTCTACACTGACATAAAGAGGTTTGGTTGCATGTGTAGACTTACGCAACCAAACCCATCAACACGGAGATGCGGTGTTGGTAGCAGAAGGATGACAGGGCCGCAGAAGGAATCCCCTTGAGGAAGGGAACGGCAGCACCGCTAGATTAAGAGGTGCAACGGCGGGGGAGGCATTTAGAGAGAGGTGTGGCAGCACCCCTGGCGGCAGGAGTGTAGCGGCGGGGCCGCAAGGCCCGAGGTGGCAGGGGCCCAGGGCGGTGGGGGGATGAGGCAGCGGGAGCCCAAAGCGCCGGGGGCCTCTGAAGCAGCGGGGCTCGAGGCAATGGGGGCGGCGGGACCGCGGGGCCCTGGGCGGCTGGGCGACAAGGCGGCAGGTCGGGGGTGGCGGGGTCCAAGGCGGCGCGCGAGAGGTTTGAGGTGGGGATTATGGTTAGGGTTTCGGTACAGGAGCTCCGATCTAGGACCGTCGCTCTGATACCATATTGGGAAAATAGAGAGAGGTGTTTATTCCTTGAGCCTTAGGCTCTCTTATAAGGGAGAGACCTATGGGCAAATTACATAAAGTAAATAGAGAGAAAAAGAAATAGATAAAAAGATACATAAACATGAAATATATCTCTACAACTTACATCCACGTTTTTAGCATGAACCAGACAACCCCAAATCCTCAAGTGTTGTACACTTGGCTTGGTGCCATAACAAAGCTCTTGAGGGGTTTTGAGTACAGATTTAGACGGGATCTTGTTAAGGACATAAGTTGCGATAGGTATTGCATATCGCCAGAAACTGAGAGGTAAGTTTGCTTTACTCATCATTGATCTTACCATGTCCAACATGGTTCTGTTGCGTCTCTCTGCAACTCCGTTGAGTTGAGGAGTACATAGAGGAGTGGGATTGGAAATAATTCCTCTCTCCTTAAGGTATTCTTTGAATTCATCTGAGAGGTATTTGCTACCTCGGTCAGATCGAGAATCCGTTTTATCTTCTTTTATGTTTAGTTCTCAACCAAAGTCATGAATTCTTTAAACTTTTCAAAAGTTTCATGTTTGTGATGTAATAAGAAGACAAAAGCATACCGTAAATGATCATTAATAAAGGTCACATAATATTGATGTCCATTTCGAGTCGTGGTACAAAAGGGACCGCATACATCGGTATGTATTAGGTCCAATATATCTTTACATCGTTCACCTTTCTTAGAGAAGGGTGTCCTAGACATTTTCCCACGAATATAATATTCACAAGTCGGTAAATCATGAATTTCTAGAAAAAGATTCGTCTTTTACTAGTCTATTGATCCTATCAACAGACACATATCCATGTCTTTGATGCCAGATCATAGTTAAATGATCTCCATCATTCCTTAATCGTTTAGGGGTTTTAACAATATTATTAGTGGTAATGTTATCAGTGGTATTGACATTCATAACACAATCATGCATGTTCAGTTCATAAGAGTCCATCTGGTTTTAGAGAACTATCTGCTATAAAATTACCATAATGATTTATGATGAGTTTATTACAGAAAAGGAAAGTGTATCCATGTCTAACCTGCTTAGATACTGTTGAGATACTTCCCATCTTTCTTACTATTTTCTTAGTATCTATTTATTTTGTCTTCTTCGTGTAATTAGCCCAATAGGTACCTCTCCTATATAAAAGAACCCAAGAGCCTCTCATTAATGCAATCAATTCATTTCCTTCTACGTGGTATCAGAGCGACGGTCCTAGATCGGAGTTCCCTTATCCCACCAAACCCTAGCCCTACCCGCGCCCCCCTCCCGTCGCCCATCTATGCCCCACCACCTTTGCCGCCGTCTAGCCCCAGGCCACCTCGACCTTCCAGTCCAACCCCACCAACCGTCGTCCAGGCCGACCAAGCCGCCCCTGGACGTCTAGCCCACTGCCCGGCCCCTCCAGCCACCGACCAGACTGCCCCCAAGCCGTCCAAGCACTCTCATGGCCCCCTAGGCCGTCGTCGGCCCTTTCATGTGCATCTGTGCACCTCTGCGACTCGAGTTGTAGTCTGAATCGATCTGATTTTGACCGGAAAACGTGATTTCAGACCCATAAATCGTGTTTTCCAACCCTAGCGAGCAGCGGAGATTGATGAGGATGGTTGTATGAGTCTACACGTACAACCAATACTCGGTATGATCGTGTAGACTCGTTCATATCAATCTACTCCCCATTTGAGTTCCGTTGTTTGACCGTTTTCTATCATGTCAGAGAACAAGGGTGATATTTTTTCGTCCGGAGCCTTCAAGAGCTTGGCTCCCATCACTAAGATGGATGGGACCAGCTATGAGTTGTGGTCCATGCAGTTTCTCACCTGCATGCAGTGCAACAACAAGGAGCGCATCCTGACAAATCCAGAGCTAACGGATAAGACTAGGGCAAATGCTTCTTGATGACGCGTATGCGCGAGTTTGGCTATGTGGGACCCTCACCACAGAGATAGCCAATGATATTCTGAACCAACCCATCACCAAGGCGATGTGGGACACTTTGGCTTCCACCTATGCTCAAGTGAAGAATGAGGCCAAGATTTTTCAGCTATGGTTTGACATCTACAAGGCCAACCAGAATGGTCATCCTCTGCACGTACTATAGTTCACTCCGTGGCATGTTTGAGAAGCTTCATAGCTATATGCCTATTATGACATCTCTTGAGCAGTAGAAGGCATATAGGAACTCCATGATGGTTGGAGATTTCATGGTCGGCCTTGATACAGAGTATGAAGCAGCACGTACTCAGCTTCTCACTAGAGCTACCATACCTCCCATGGAGGAGGCCTATAGCCATCTCAACCGGATTAGCATGCCTCTTATGGCCTCTCCTCAGACCTTGTCAGCTATGATCGTTTCTCGTGGCCGAGGAGTGACAACCCAGTCTAGAAACGCAACTTTCGTGGCAGAGGTGGTGGACGTCCGCATGGTCCTTGTACATTTTGTCGTCGATCGGGACATGCAGAGGATACATGCTACCATAAGCATGGATATCCCGATCTGGTCACGTGGCAGAATAGATTGAGCCTTCAGATACACTTGCTCCGCAGGCCGGTCCTCGCTTGGATGATATTGTCTCTCGTATTCGAGAGATCATGACTCCTGTTGCAGGAACCATCACTACAGATATCGCAGCCGCAGCCAAAGCCTCTTCAAGCTCATTAGGTATCGCTTATGCTTTCACTGATAGTAATGGTGCAGATATGACAAAGTGGATTATGGACTCCGTTGCTTCTCATCATTTTTGTGAAGACAAAGCACAGCTGAGGTCCTACAGGACCATACCACCTAGTAAATGGGTTGTTATTGCCAACAGCGACCACTTACCCATTACAGAACTAGGGGAGGTGCATTTGATGCAGTCCCTAGCTTAACTGAAATTAGTTAAAATTGTTGCCTTTTATCTATTAATTAATTAACTTGATAATCTCATTATCTAAATTGGAGAAATTATGGAATTAACCCTCAAAACTTATGAATCATATTCATGAGCCTAAAATTAAATGCAAATCCAATTTACATCTACAATTAATGTGAATCAAATTCACACAATTCAATGCCTTGGAAATATTATGTAAATCATATTTACATAAATATTTATAAGAATCATATCCATATAAATATTAATTATTGTGAATCATTATTCACATTAATTAATGAGATATATTTAAGAATCCTATTCACAAAATTGTCCTTATAAAATAATGCAATAATTATTATTATTACAATATTGACATCTATAGGTATGAGTCCTGATCCAATTAGGACTCATAAGATACAAGTGTAGGTACTTGGGGACAATATCGGTGAGATCATACTATCCATGTATAGTGACTTGAAATGTGGATAACAATCTAATTTCAGGGTTTAAATAATTTTTGTAAAAAACTATCACCTACGAATGTTGAGCTCGAGCTGTAACACTTTACACTCTCAGTAAGCTCAACGAAACGCATCACACTCTCCATGAACTGGACAAAATGTCGGTGAGCTGAATCCAGCTTCCTTGACCATTTCTAATCATTGTCCAAACCATTTAGAGCTAAGAAGTGAGCTCAATGAGTTTGTATATTTCCATTCCCATGACCATTTCTGTTTCCAACATTTAGACATTGAAATTGGAAATTGGATTCAAATGAATTGTGATTTAATCCAATTAAATCACAAATCATCTGGCTAAATGGAGCCACTAAAATCCATCATGCTTCATCACTCCCTCGGAATGGAAGTGTCATGGTAGATAATCCATTACAACAGATATAACCATGAATATTCCCAATGCTTATTCATCCTTCAAACTGGAAGATTTTAATAAATCCGAATTTCAAATCCTAGTTTGATTGTCTTCTTCATAATATATTAATAGATTCCTCATTCAATAATTGAGCGACAATATTAATCATATACTTTCCAAAAGCATATATTAATATCTCGAATTCGTGTCTTATTTCATAAACAAGACAACCATACATGGAATTCATTTTGACCACAAAATATCTCATGAGTGAGCTCTATCTCCCGGTTCATCAACTATGAACATGTGTGATTCCCGAAAGATCATACATCTTATACGACTTCATATCCACACCAACGCGGTATATGGACCTTGGATAGGTCATCAACCTATTGATCTGTCAAATGTACATACTCAGGCATATAGATGCATATTTGTCTCAGGTCAAAGGATGTGCACCTGATAGTGACAATTACAATTCAGATTTTAGCTTATCTCAACCTCATCAAGTCAACTCTTTGACTTGATTATTCCAACACTTCTGAATTTCCATTCCTATGCAGATGACTTGCATCAAGAAGTCAGTTGAAAATTAGTCTTTAAAGAAAGATTACCATCTCTTTTTCAGATTGGAGTATTGAATATCACATGTTTGAAATCAAATGTGTCCTCTCAGCTACATGGTATTCAATATGGCCATGGTACATAATCCTAATTATACAAAGCAAGGTTGCAAAAGTCGGTAGTCGGTACTCGGCCGGTTGGGTCACTGACTAAGGATTAATCGGCAGTCGGACGACTAATCGGATTTAGTCAAACTTTAATTGGTGTTAAATTTTATAATTATTTTAAATATATAACTCATTTTTATACATACATTTACATAGATTTTGTACATTTTATACTATTATAATAAAATAAAAAAAGTAATTGAATTTAAATAAAACATTGAGCATATTATAATAAGTTTGCTTATAAAAAAAGCAAAACATATAAGAAAATGGTATCTCCAAGCAAAAAATTGGTTGACTAGTGTACCTAGTCGGAATTAGTCAGTACTCGGTCGGCCACCCCACTGACTAGATTAGTCGGACCTACTAATCGGGCCAGTCGAGCGACTTTTACAACCTTAATACAAAGGAACCTTAATAATAAAGTGCATTCATTCAATGATTCATTTCATTTCAGATGGACATGATAAAAACAATAACTTTTATTGCATTTAGTGGGTCGCCGAGGGTTTACAAGTCCAACAGGATAGGCCACCAACCTATTGATCTGTCAAATATGCACACTCAGTCACATAGATGTATATATGTCTCCGGTCAAAGGATGTGTGCCTAATCGTTACAGCTACGATTCAGGTTTTAGTTTATCTTGACCTCATCAACTCTTTGACTTGATTATTCCGACACGGTGACACTTCCGAATCTCTATTCATATGCAGAGTATCTACATCAAGAAGTCGATCGAAAATCAATCTTTAAAGAAAGATTGCCATCTCTTTCTCAAACTGGAGATCGTTATTGAATATCACATGTAAAAGTCAATTATGTCCTCCCAATTGTATGGTATTCAATATGGTCACATTACATAACCCTAATTGTACAAAAGGACCTTAAAATTAAGTGCATTCACAAACATTCATTTCAGATGGACATGATAAAATAGTAAGTTTTACTGCATTAATGGGTCACCAAGGGCTTACAAGTCTAATAGTCTCTCCATGTGTTATCTGGCTCTTCTCATAGCATATGATATATCTAGTCTAGTAACAGTAAGATACATCATTTTGCCCTCTATGCTTATATATCGTGTAGTTACCTCTAACTCAAGATCAGTACCTTTGTTTGGCCTTCCAAGGGATCGTGATCCCACAAATGACAAAACATTATTGGCATTACTACAAAATCATTCAATTAGTTGATTAGTTACGATCGTGCATCTTATTCACACACTTGTTCACGTATGTAGTAATCTAAGGGGCTTTTAGACTGCGTCGCATCTTCGATGCAGGGGAAGAAATAGGGAAGGTCGAACCGGGCTCAACCTGAACTGGCTCCTCCAAAATCTTCGGCTCCATCAATCTGATTCCTAGGAAGATAGGATTCGTCTGATGAGAGGTGGGGCAGCTGCACCAACAGCCGACCCACAGCTTAAAGGTTGATCTACTGACCTATAATAGGTACTCAAACCGGCACCACCAGGAGGCCACACCACCAATTCAATAATCACAACACCCGCGTCCGACCTCAACGTGTGTCTGTCTCATAGGATCCTACAACCTCCCTATCTCATATCATCACCCTCGGGAGTTTAAAGGTCTCTAGCCAACAGAAGGACCCCCTTCATACAAAGCAGGTGATGTCCGATCGTCATCCTCTCTCCATCTGAGAACTGTGGATTCCACCGCAACACATGCTCCTCCGCGTGTCATCTTCCAACCAAAAGAATCTCACTTAGATTCGATCCTCCAAAATCACATCACCAAAAGAGCCACCCACCCACTCACCACATATGCTTTAGCAAGAATAAGGTGTAGACCTCCTATTAAAGACGAGGCAATAAGGACCCCGCCATAAGAATTGGAGGTGTTGACCTGCACAAGAAACCATGGCTTTGGATTGAAGGAAACACGATCCACAAATTCTACAAAGGACCTCAACTGCTAGCCAGCAATCCCCACAATAGTAGCCCCTACCTCAATGGGTCTATTCACCGTCAATGATGGTTGCACAAAACCGTGATCATCCCAACCTCCATATTCGCATACTAACCATGCCCATGCGAGCAAGCTTAGTATGCATGCATGATATGTGATGGTCTGGTCGATGTTGCCACATCTAAGCAACACACAACGTCCATGCAAACCCCACCATGGTACATTAAAGATCTGCATTGAAAGCATTAATGTCCAAAAAGCATCCAAACCGCCACCACCATGTCGCCTAGGTATTGACATCGATGGATGACCACGTGTTACTTCTCTAGCACCCCTTCCTCGCTCACTTTTATAGCCTTCACTCGCCATAAACCACTCCCCCGAGAACCCCCCCCCCCCCATCAGCCCACCCTAGGCCATGTCCTCACCACCCGTATCTTCACATCCACCCTCCAATGTTGTCTACCACTCTCCACCACTCCACTAGTCACACCCCCTCCTCTCTCGAGTCCCTATCTCCCACGAATGCTTCTGCTATCATCAATCTCTCGAGACAATTATCCAGACCAGAGTTTTGTTGAGGTAATTTATCGTCCATTGTTGATGGAGGAGGAGGTCTACGATCTTGATGGAGACTACAACTAAGAATGCCATTATCATTGGAGACGTTCATGTTCAATCCTTCCTTGTTCATGTAATTGATTTCTTTAAGAATTGCTTGTGGAGATTCCGATGTCTCTAAACTTTCAAGAACTTTTAGGTTTTGGACAAGAATTTAGACTTCTATGCAAGGCTTTTGAGAAGGATTCTCGAGAATCTTTCCACTGGCCTTTGATGGACAATGACTGCTCTTTACTTTGAGTTTTCAACCATTTTTTATTGCAATTAGGGTGAACTCCCAAGGCGGGAGTCACCACAGCCACATTTTCAAGGTAGAGTACATTAGCTTGAGGCCCAAAAATTGTTAAGAGCGCTAGAGTTTTCAACAATGTTTTCACTTATTTCATAATGCCATCAAGTCACGACGACAGCCTGCTAGCCACATTATATTATCACTTGATGCAGGTAGAGACTTAGGCATAAAAGAAATAGAGATAAGAGCACAACAAGATTTACAGGTTAAAAAAAGGAATAGGGTTGAGGGTCAACGTCTACGGAAAAGAGAGAGACGGATAAACTCCAATTTCATTGCATATAATGAAACTTTACTAAGGCATATACTATCCCCCTTTACATGAGATGGTCACATAAAAAAACAATCATATATCAAAATCATATCTCAATCAAGTTTAATTGGTTATCTCCCAATAAACCACTTAATTTAATTGATCTAAGCAAATCTCCTAATAATCCATAATAGTATCAATTTATTTAAGTAAATAAAATACTTGGACCCCAATTTGACTTGGAAGGAGATGAGCAACGTGGCCGCAGACACGAATAATGCCCAAGATTCTAGAAATGGGCATTCTATGGTATAATTGAGGACTTAAAGTGGTGGCAAACCCCGAAAATATTACATTTTCCTACATTGCGTAAATCCGCTACAGTTAACTTAGATTTCTGTCTTATACAATTAACATAACCAAAGAAAAATTAAAAATTAAGCGAGCAGACACGTGATCACCATTTATCCCAAAAACAATCCCCAGCCACTGACCATTCGTCACCCCGAGAAACAGATAGTACATCGAGCTCCTCTTATCTCTCTTTATGAAGCACTGCATCGCCGAATCCTCCGGCCCCGGCTGCAACAACAACAAAACTCCCCTGAAGATTTCGCCGCAAAGAAATTAAAAACAGGAAAGAAATCTTGAACATTACAAATGTCTCACCTGCTTGAGCGTGTACGGGAAGGTGATCCTCCCGGATACTCTCGGGGACCTGATGACGCTCATTGCCACCTCCCTCCACCTCCTGCACACGCCTGCGAACACTATCACATTCTTCCTCGCCGGCCACTGCGCGCCTCCCTCGTCCACGCGCCGCACGATCTCCACGAGGATTTCCGGCAGCATTCGCTCCCAGCCGTCGGCCTCCTCCGCCTCCTCGGGGGCGGAGCGGGATCGGAGGTCCATCATGTGGACGAAGCCGATCCCGCGCGACATCTGCCGCGGAGGGGGATTGCAAAGTGGGAGAGAGTGACGGGTGGTTTGAAGGAGAGGTTCCACTTTTTTAGAGGGAACGTCAACGCGGAATGCGGATCTAATTATCTTTGCTGGGTTTTTTTAATTATTTACTGGTGCATGCTCATTTGAAACTTGCAAGGAGGGGAATAAGCAACAATGAAGATGGAGAATAAAAATAATAATAGCTTATTCTTTGTTCGGCTAGAAGGATAAAAAATTAGAGAATAGGTGAAATAAGGGTAGGTAAGGTGGAACAAAGATATGAATAAGGGTGGAATAAAGTGAAGTAATGGGATGTGGATGGGAAAAGCCGTACTCTTGGAAACCGCGTTGGATGGGAATTGACCTCTTATTTTAGTTTTTATTCTCCAAACGAAGAAGGCCTTAGGCCCTGTTCGTTTGGGGTATAAGGAGGAATGGAATAAGGGGAATAAGCCCCCGACACGCTTCCCCGTGGTACGACTATTCCTCATTATTTCATCTTATTTCACTCTTATTCCTATCTTTATCCCACTTTACCTACCTTTATTTCACCTTATTCTCCTTATTCTTATCCTCCAGCCGAACAGAGAATAGACCCTTATTCCCCTTATTCCCCATCCTTATTCCTGCTTATTCTCCTACCGAACGGGCCCTTAGTCTTTAGGAAATTGTCTGACATATTTGGTATATACAATTACAATTTATATAATAATGATAATATCGTGAGTTTTATATTTTATGCATTGGAAAATATAACAATGAACTATGTAATTATTGGTTGACATAGATCAATTTTATTCTAGCATTAAGTTTTGATGATTAGGTAATTGTAAGATTGATCAGTCACCAATTAGTATTTTACTTATAATTTTTACAACAAAATTGCTCTACAGTAATCAATAAGAAGAATATTCGTTGGTGTATTGTTATACCACATTGAATATCATTCATTGTAAATTTATATTTCAATGTTGTGATTCACTGTGAATATCATAAAATCATTGATAAATTTCATAACAATTATCATTCCTTTGCTTTTGCATTGAAAATTTAGTAATCATCGTTAATTCAATCAAAATTTGGAGAAAAAGTTAATGGATAAACATTTATAATACTATTCACTGGTAACAATATAAAGCGAATATGATACTTATTGTGAATTTAAAGAAGCAGGCACAAAATAATATTCATTGTTATATGTGTATATTAAACTATTGTTGTTGCAGGTCGAACTTGTTGTAACCTTAATAATATTTTTATAATCCAACTCGATATATTTTAAAATGGTACTTTGAGAAATGCAGTATCATTATAATTGTATAGTACTACTATCACAATCTACATTTAATTAATCAATGATGCCATTGCAATTGAAAGAAGTTTAATACTTTGCATCATGGAAACTTGAAAAATAGCAAACAATTTGCAATTTTTAAAGAGAGTTCATCGCATGAACTTGGAATTTCAGCACAACAAAATTATGCGCTATGAAATCACAATCTTGGAGAAACAATTTTCAAATATGGTTTCATATATTTTAATGAATATTGGGAAGAGATCAGGGTCACCTCATGTGAAGACCCCATAATCCGAACAGGGGCTTAATTGCAAAATTCAGTTGGATATAGGTTTAATTGCAAATCTAATTTTATTCCAGTATCTAAAAGTATTCGAGTATTCCATCGCGTAGTGCTCGTTAAGACCTCTCCAACGAGTCCAAGAAAACAAAAATCCGAGTTCGGTGGCTCGAGTTACGGCTATTTTAGCAGAAGGGTGTCCAGGCCATATTCGGAAACGGACCTGGATCTGAATCTGGGTCCCAACCCATATAACCCATCCGCTCTCCCCAAAAACGTCCAAATCCGAGCCAAATCCCTTCCTCCTCCCTTCCTATTCCCTCACCCTCACTGGAGCTCCGCCGGAGCTCACCGGAACACCTCGGATCAACGATCCAAGACCAACTCCACGTAGAGAGGAGCGAGGCCATCCTCATGGACGATTTCATCTCGCAATCGGAGCACCACCTGCGACGTTCTTCACGGGTAAAGTCACCGAGGTGACAAACAATTTTGAGGTATAATATCCCCCTCCTTGCTACAAGATTCACCCGAGTTTTGCCCTAGAATTGATCATCTTAGAGCCCTGGATATGCTAGAACTTGGGATAAAGTGTGTATGTTCGACCCCTTTCTTCGTTTTCAGGAGTTACGATCAGTTTTCAATATAGGGTCAACTTGGGTAAGAAGCTTGGAAGTTCTGGCAAGCTTGAATGTGTAAAATTGTGGAGTTGAATTTGTTGATAGATCTAATGATGTCCTTACCTGGGTTTTTTTATATGGAAACGTCCATATGTACTCTTGGAAGCACCTATGCCTTTAAGATATTAAAACTCAAATTGGATGGAAATTTCAACAATGTGGTTTCCATTGGAAGATATAGTGTATGGCATGTGATAATTAAGGCGGTAGGAAGAAAATGGGAAAGGCAAGGAAGCAAGCACGAGATTAAAAATCTGAATATTTTTTATAGAAAAGAAATATCTACAGCAAAATTGTGTCCAGAAACAAAAGATATTTTTGAACTCAAGAGTGTGCAACACCAAAACACGGAGAAAATTACTGCTGATGCCACCAGATCAAGTGATTGGCATGCGGTGGTAATTGAAACTATAGGATTTGGTAAAGGAGATAGGATAATTGAAGTTGCCTTTAGAGATCTTCTTGGAGGAAGAAACAGCACGCTTCAAACCCCCCATTAATCTGGAGGTAGAAGTGAAAAACTCACATATTCATCAAATCACAACGGAAATGGTTTGCAGACATGGTGTTCCAAGGATGAAAGACCTGATTCCAATTTTACTTAAATATGTGAGAGTCGACGAATCGATGGGAAACATGTTCTCATAGTCGCTCACAATGGACACACATTTGATATACCTTTCTTTAAAAGGGAGTTATGTCACTGTTCCTTTGAATTTACATTAATAATTGCCTTTTTGCACCCATCGATGTCAGCATTTTGTTTATCCTTCTAGTTATAGTCATCTTGCCTTTTCATAATTTTACCCATGCTTTATCCATCTACTAATTTGTCTGAAACATCATCCTCGTCATAGCTATTATCAATGGAGAGTTTCCGTTTGTTTGTTAGGCGATCAATTTATTGTGCCCTCTGTTAGTATTTTGTCGCAAGGATGACTATTCTGTATAAGTTGTTTTCTCACACTTTCCCGATAGGCTGTATAAGTTGTTTTCTCACACTTTCCCGATAGGCTTTGTATCTTTAAGAGATGGGTTCAACCTCATGGATTAATACCCTTTAGTTTTCAATTTAGATACTTTAGGTGTTTTAAGGCATTCATCTTTGGTTGTCCTTATGTAAACATGTATAAGATGAATGCCAGCATACTTATAATACACACTTGTGGACACATACACAAAGTACAACGGTACAATTTCCTGATTACGCATGGTCACTGGCTAAATATTTTATTTTGATGTTAAATTTTGGGATTAAAAATGCCCAATAAGAGTAAGTGGCTAGTCAAGTTTCAAGGCAATTACACTTGCATCATCTTTCAACAGTGTCAAAATTAATCGTAGTGGACGCGGATATAATAAGAGCAAATCCCTATGATGGAACAAATATGGAGGGATATTGCCATGTGCTTAGGACTGGTTCCTACTTGAAATGATTTTAGTAGACCTATTAGCATCCAGAATGTGGTGTTCGTGCAAAGTATCATGTAGCTTTAGATTTGTGCAATAATTGAGTGATCTCTTACGAGGATCAATCTTATGCTCATGTAGATCTTGAGTGTGCTCTAGTTGTTGTTA